>QTSX02003781.1:0-129952 GCA_014839935.2 Entomophthora muscae | reverse complement strand
TATAGTAGCACTGAAATACCAAGGAGCAGATGATGACACACAAGGTCCAATTTGTGGCGTAAAAAAGTCAAAGTACCAAAATGATTCACACTTATTTAAATAAACTAATTTTTTTCTATCTTTTTTTTAATTTATTTATTTTTTAGCGCAAAAGCCAATAGTATTCAGTGCATCATAATAAAAATAAATCCCTCTTATCTAGTATAATTAATTTTACTTACCTTTTCTAGTATTCTTAAATGTCTATAATACAATCAAACGTCACGTTATTATATATAAATAATAATTTTTGCATCCTAGTAAAAACAAACTAAATGAAACCCAGGGCGCCCATTTATCTGATTGGCTTGGAGGCCAGGGCTTTTGGGAGGAATGATTCTGAGTGCTCATAGAAAGCTGCCACCACATTGGGTGGCATTGCAAATTGACTGACCTGAAGAATATTGAATAGGTCCTCAGTGTCTGGAGGAAGGCCTTGTTTCAACTTATTCTTGATCCACCCAAAGACCTCCTCAATTGGATTCAGGAATGGGGAATATGGGGGGAGGAAGAGGAGTCTCATGGGCAGTCTGCAAGGCAGTGGCTAGCAGAATGGCTATTTTTATCAATGGGGGGGAACTCGGACACAACCAGATCCACTTTGTGGAGCCCAACATTATCAAGCACAACAACATTGGTTGTGCCGCTATAATTTATCCAAAGGTACTCCTTGACAGCTCAGAGAAAATCAAGAAAGGTCCTGCTGTTATGGGAGCCTTTAATCATCTGGTATTGATCTAAACCATGGGGACCCAGAAGAGCAACCATTGAATAGGTCTTGGAACAGACAGCTTCACAATAGGCTACACTGTCCTTGGACCCCTTCTTGACCCACCCATGCCTGGACCTGAGTGAGGAGGAAAACAATTATTTGTCAATATAGAAGAACTGGACATTCCCAGTCTCCTTTAGTGCCAGATATGTTGCGGCATAAATGCATCAATCCTTGATGGTCTTTTCACTGTTTCTGTTGTACGGAGAAACTCTGAGCACCTTCCACAAGAAGCCCAAATCAACCATAGTTTTGTAGACAAGGGTTTTGGAAACAGAAAGCCCGAACTCTGTGGCAAGCATTGATTGGACAGCAAGCGTGTCCAGGTAGCAATCCCTGGCTACCCACTGCTTGATTGTGTTGATGTGTACGGGCTGAAGGAGTTTTGGCTGTCTTTTTGCCTTGGTGGATTTGGCAATTTGCCTGGTATTGCTATACTTGGTGTTGATGTTGGCAATGTACCTGGCTGTGACACCAAATTGGGACACAATATCCTGAACCGCCATTCCCCCATTTAAGCAGTTGAGGAGAGCTTCACGCTCACTATCCGTCAACTGACGCCAGCCCTTGGCAAGTACCACAGCATCCTGGCTACCAGGCTCAACACAGGGGATTGGGACCTTTGTGTAGAAGGTGGGATCATGCTTGGTTGCGTTGGCGCTGTCAATGGTGGCATAAGACACAGGCACAGATGGCTCCTCAGTGGTGACCAATGGCTCATAGGTGGTGTCAAAGACGCAGGGGCAGGAAGTAGCAACTCTTGGGTCAAGAGTGCGGGGCTGGGTGACAACTGGGTATACGGTGGAGGTTTAAGTAACCTCAGTGTTCCCAGTGACCCTGGTGTAAGAGACTTTAGTGGCAGGCCTTGAGAGTGGCTTCTGTCTGGGATTCAAGCTGGTTGATTGGGCTTGGGATGCAGGAGGTGGTTGGCTGGCAATGACACCTTGGGAGGCCTGAGTATCAGCATGACTCCCTTCAATTTGTGTTCTGGGTCTGTTCTTGGACCCTCTGGGACGCCCTTGTGGACAGGCTGCCCTGTGGGCTGGTGCAGGACTGGGTTGAGAATGTGATTGACGGTCCATATAAAAATAAATAAAAATATATATATTGGATTAAATATGTATTTATTTTGAGTTATTGGTTTAGTTGTGGGTAGTTATTTTCTCTTGAGCTAGCCTTGAATAGTAACATAATTTCTATATCTGTGATTTGAAGTGAATAATATTGTATACTTTCCGGATTTGAATGATTTTAAAGTTTACTAACTTTTTATGTCTAAACATGGTTGTTGATATTGAATTTTTAGTTTGATTTTAGTTGTGGTGAAGCTTCTTGATTTGGGTTGGTGTTTCCTAGTGTGCTTAGTGTACATTAAATTTGGATTCCATTTCCTGCAATTAATATCTGAGTTTACTAGTGGCATTTAAAAGTGATTTGAAATTTGGTTCTTGGATTTGACAATCCTGCAATTTCAAAACATAGTAAACTTAATGAAAATGGTTGATGGATTTGAACACTTCAAATCTGATTCCAGTTAATTAATTTTGGCTTTTGGAAATATGCAGCTCAACTTGAACTTTGCAAAGTGTCTATGAGTTCCCGCATTTTCAAATATTCAAATAAATACTCACAAAAATCAATTTAATTAAAAAAGGCCATCCCACAAAAGTGATTCAAAATTTGGACCAAGGATTTGACAATCCCGCATTTTTACGTTCAGGTTCTGAATTTACAGTAGGCACAACTTAAAATATCTCATACTTTACAGATAAATTAACAAAAAAAATAAGATATATCTTATACCACCACCTTGAAACTATATCTGAAACTTACCACTTATCCCTAAAAAGATTAGAAATATCTAAATAAATTAAAAAATATATAATTTCAAAAGTAAAAGTTATATAGGCAAAGCAAAGTTTATTAAACTAATTAAAGCCACCAGCAAGGGCAGTGGCCACATCCTCAATGTATTTCTTGATCTATCCCACATTTTACTTCTTCTTAATGAACTTCTGGACAGCCTCCTGTTAATCTTGCTCCTTGGTCTTTCTTTTCTTTGTGGCCACTCTGTTGGCCAGGTCACAAAGCTTTGGGACAGTTCTTGCTTGCTCCTCCTGGAGCTTCTGGAAGAACTTATTAAATTTGGGGTTGTCCTCAAACTGTGAGTCTTGAGGTTGTCTTTATCTCCCCATTAAAGAAGGTATTATGGTAGTTCCAGGGGGAATTGGCTCCACTCTTCCTTCTCTTGGCAGTCACCTTATGGTGATCCACATTGAAGGCTGTTTTTCAGGCAAGGGTTGGTATTGGCCAAATAAAACATTACAAGCCTAGAAACAGATATATTGGTTGTTTCATTAATATGTCTAGCTCTTGTGAATGGGGAGTAGTGGTCTAAGTCTGGAATGGGAATTTAGCAGCCCCTGTCTGATGATATGAAATAGGAGAAAAGTTGTGGGTACCCTGGGGTGGTTGTGCAAAGGATTATAATCATCCTGTGGCTAGCTGAGGTGAGAATACAGCTAGGGTTCTTTACCTAGGATAGGGATAAAATTTCTCTTTCTATGACTTACAGGTAGCTTCAAGGAGGTCTTAAATTTTCTGGGAAAGCATAGATATCCCTGGAATCATCATTAGGTTGGCTGTCTAGAGAAACAGCTGCAAAATTTAATAATTTGGAGGTTCCTGGGAAGTGAAGTTGGCTACTTTGCACCTGAAAGATCAAGCTATTCACTTGAGTGAGTAAAAACAGTGGCAATTCATGGATAATGTCTGCTTCTGATGACCTAAAGTGTAGATTACTGATGGGGGTCAATTATAGGTTAATTTGCTTATGAAGACTTATTGCCTGAGTCTGAGGTGCTAATTGATATGAACTACCATGATAAAAAAGCTGAGATGGAGGATATTTGTGAAGAATAGCAGAGAGAAGGAGCAGAAGAACTTGATGAAGATTATCTATAGTGGTTGAAAAAAGGATGAAGAATAAAGATAAAAGATTTAAAGATATGAGATTAAACAGAGAAATAAAGAGAATATTAAAAGAAATAATAAAGAGAATTAATAAATATACAAAAAGAAATAAATAAGAGAATTGAAAAGAAATTAAGTAAAAAAAGGAATTATATAAATAAAAGAGAAAATAATAAATAATAATTCATTAAGTTATTGATTGAGTTAACAAAGGCAGAAGCAAACAGAAACAGAAAGGGAAAACTTTGAAGAAGGGCTGGACACTTTTCTGGGACATTAAGAGGAGCGTAAACAGTATGACAGGTGGTTTTGAGCTTTGCCAAGAATTGCCACAGAACAGGGAAACAAAGAAAAACATTGAGAAAAACATGGGAGAGAAAATTTCTTATGTAAAACATAAGTAAAACATTTAAATTGACACAGTGAAATGTAAAGGGAAAACAGGGAAGCTGTTTGGAATGTGGAGCAAATGTTTTTCTGGGAAGGAGAGACAACAGGTTCAAGCAAAGAGTAGGGGCAGGTAACCCAGGGAAACTGTTTGGTGAAATAGACCAATGTGGGCACATGATTGGCTAAAGTACAGAGCCTGTTTTATCAATGTTTTTTATTGGTAAAACATAGGAAAAAAGCCTAATAAATAATGAGTTGACAAGGAAAAGTCTGCTCTTATTGGCTGAGGTAAATCATAAGGTTTAATTTATTATAAGGAGAGGAAAACCAAATAGTTTAATCCTGGAAAAAAGGATCTTCAGAAGGAAAAATAGGCTGGAGCAAGGAGCTATTTAAGGGGAAACAGACTGAACAAGGGGATCATTTGGAACAGAGCCACAAGACTAAGTGCAAGGAGCCCAAGACATAAAGAAAGGAGCCCAAGAACAAGAGCAAGGAAGCCAAAAGTAAGGAGTCCAAGGGCACATACAAGGAGCCCAACACATAGGGGAAGGAGCAAAAAACCAAGTAAAGGGAGTCCAAGACATAAAGCAAGGAGCCCAAGACTTGGCACACTAAAAATTGTCCTTTAAAAACAGGCTACAATACAGAAGGTTTCTAAGGGGATCTTCTTTCTGATTAAAATAAACAACAATATCAACCCCTAAATATTATCCATGATTTCACATAGTTTATCATGAATAAAACTTACAATATTTTCTACCCTAGCCCAGGAGAAGAGGATGTGTACCTCCAGAGCTGGAGGAAGTTTGCCTCTGGTAAAACTTTGGACAAGGAATGGGATTGTCTCACTGAGCAACTCAAATGACTACCAGAGGCAAGGAGTTCCTAGGAAAGGAGTTCAAGAGACTGTTACAAGACTGGTACCAACTTAAGGGCAGCACACCTGCTGAGCTGATGGTCTATAACAAAGATGCTAGGATGGTGATTAGGAAGATTTTCAAGGAACTTGCAATCCTTCAGGTCAAGTACAACATCTTAGCCAATGAATCTCTTCACTTGGATAATAGCAACCCCACCCAGCTGGCACCTGGCATTGACCCAGGACATGTACTGCTGTCTGATGAGCTAGAGCACCACACTCCTCCTATAGTGGGCCCTACCCTCTTATCAACAACCTAAGTTAGTAGCTGAGACCAATGAGTCCTCTCCCTGGATGTGATATTATGACAACATATTTGAATATGTAATTTTAAGCAGAAATTTATTACCAACTTTAAAAATTGATATATGAGTTTGATCCCCAGATGGGAAGCTAAATTTATAATTTAAATCATCTCATATATAATTAAGCTGAAATTTATAGGTTTTAGAATACTGTCAGGATTTTGGGATATTGACTAATTAACTGATTCAACCAATTAACACAGGCCAGATGTCAATCACTCTTAGGAATGGTTTCAACAAGAATGACACAGGCTGCAAGACCAATGAATCAACAACCAAATCATATACTGGCATAAAAAAATTCATGCATTGCAATTAATGAATAGAACATGCATTTACTGCTCATTAATTAGTTCCCTTCATCAAGCACCTCAAGCATATTTCTCATAATAATTTCTATTATAAACTTTAATTATATCCTAGAACAAAGGCTGTTGTATGGGCCATCATCTGAAACACTTCTAGAAGAGTTCACAATGGACTGAGCTGTCAGTCCAAACACTCTAAGATAAAAGGCCCTGAGCATATTATATTAGAATAGCTCTGATTAGATACAGTATAGTGTAATAATTACCTCTGTCAACTAGTAGCCAGTCAGGCTAGCTAGCTAGCCCTGGAACGTGGCCCAGGCAAACAACTACTCTGTTTGGACCAAAGGATAGTTGTACAGTATCAGAAAGGATACTGAGCTGTGGAAGTTATCAAGCAAGCTTTCTTTAAAAATTGCACACACCCAAGGTTGGGACTATCTGGGCCAACCTCAATATCAGTTGTCTAATAAAGAGTTGATATTCCAAATCCTTTCCCTAGTTTGATTCTAATTAAGTGGAGAGCAAAAAATCATACTGTTGTCATACAGTATTAATTCCTATAGTAAAATATAGAGATAATAAACTATAAACCTATATCCAGAAGTAGGAATAATTGTCCCAAATTCTTTGGCTTTGAGCCCAGTCAGACTTGCTACTTCTGCAGACAACAAAGTGTTCCGGGCTGCAGGTTACGCCAAAGTCACAGGTTCTCTGTACTTTCCTGATGTTAGAAGACTTAGGATATCATCTGACAGATGATAAAATACCACAGTCCGCAGATTTTCTGACAAATACTGTTCCAAACTTATATCTACTTCCTGGGCATTAATATTGCTATAAAAGATAATCTTTCAGAAGAGTAGTCAAAAATGCAGTTTCTGACATATACTTATGAAATAAAGAATAACTCTAAATGTGATATCCTTATCAAATTTATTATACAGCTATCCCCAAATTTTTTATTTATATGCCTTTTTATGTCACCCTGGAGTCTTTTTGCAACTGTCATGAAGCCAGGCATAGGTAGAGGCATTAGTTGACTCAGGACAGAGTACAGCCGGGCCAGTGGGCAATGTTCACCATAGGATGGGTGCTAACTTAATAATATAGGATACAGATCGCCCAAGCAAAGACCAGAGCCAAGAGTTGGGCACCATAGAGTCTATCATTCATGTCAAAGTAATGTAGAGTATCCAAACAGTTGAGTGGACATGGTCTTGGTGGCAGTGGAGGGTTCCATTGGGAGGCCGGGTCATGGGGTTAAGGGTGGAGTCATGGGGACAAAGTATGACAGTAGATAATTGTACTTGTCTTTGAACAATAAGGGCGGCACCTCAATCCTCTTTCCTTCAATTCCTATTTATTCAGTCTTTCTAGTCCTTGCCAAGGGATCAGCAATGAGGATGGTCTCCAAGTTGTACTCTGAGTAGGTGGGGTTGGGCGGGTATTTGGTAAAATGCACAGGTCCAAAGAATGCTCCAGGGGACAGTATAGTGCCTGAGGAGGGTCAGCAGGTTGGTCTCTGGAGGGGGTGGTTGCCTGATTATCTACTTGGCCAGAGTTGAGATGAAAGATCACTAAGACTAGATAAGGTAGGATTTGTTTGAAACAAAGGTTAATAAAACTTTATTATCAAAAATGATGATGGGGTCATCCCCATACCGCCGGGGTTCTTATACCAGGTGGTTTTGCTTTGTTGCTTTTTGCAGAATTCAGGCCCATGGACAGTTCACTGGCAGGACATTGACCTTGACTTCTGGTTTTGCGGGTGGCAGATCCTAGTTGTGCTTGCTCTGATGAACAGAAGTGGTGATGCTTCATTCCACCACTACTGTTCACCACATCACCTGAGCAGTCAAATTGTATGACTCATTCTGGACTAAAGACTGGCATGAGCTGGTGATCATTGGCGGGACTGGCAGAAGGCCTTGTTGTAACCTTCTTTAGGCAAGCTACAACTTCTGCGTAGGTCTGGGTCTTTGGTGGCACAAGGTTAATAGCAATCTGGTGATCATTTGGGGAATCATCCTGGCGGGTCTCAGAGTAATTCAACAACTTGGGTCTGCAACTCAGCAAGTTGGCGGGTCCCCATCCATCCTGGGTGACTTGATTAGCCTTTGGAGGGTCAGGGTTTGATTATGGGGTTTCCAATGTTGATATTGAACTTCCAGTCTCAACACTTGGCAGGCAGGCAGGTTTGTGTTCCTCCTGGTTGGGACAAGGCATCTCTGGCACCAGGGTTTGGCCCAACTGGCAGTCTGGTGGGCTTTCATCTGCCCTGGTCAACACAAGGCTTTTCCTGAGGCCTGGGGTTTGATTCCCAGGTTTTCAATACAAGTATTGAAATGTCATTCATGACAGCAACAGGTTTTTATATTTCTTTTCTCAGCAAGAGATTGAAAGGTTTAAAGTCTGAGGAGAGAGCCCCTCTCAGTCAAAAGCATTTCACTCAATCTTCTGATATTATACAGTAGTTTTTAGAGCTGTGATGCTAAGAAAAACCAACTCAGATTTAAACAGAATAAAAAATAATAGATTTATATTGATTAATAATACAGTAGTTTATAACCTGTTGAGATAAACATAATCATCTCACTCTGAAAACAAAATTGAAGTGGATCCAAATATATTGTAATTTAATATAGATTACTTGATTTTCTATTCCCTTTTTAGAATGAGCTGATTTTGTTTATCTCAACAGGTTATAAAATACTGTTTTGTTAATCAATATAAATCCATTGTTTTTTATTCTGTTTAAATATGAGTTGATTTTGCTTAGCACAACAGCTCTAAAAACTACTTTACTATAAATTCAGAACCTGAACGTAAAAATGCGGGATTGTCAAATCCTTGGTCCAAATTTTGAATCACTTTTGCGGGCAACTCAGCTGAGTGATTAATAAAATATTTAATAAAATCAACCATTTATTTTGATCTTTTTTTGGTTTATTTAAATTGGCAAATTTCAAATCTCTTGAGCAGATAACTCAACAAACAAAAGACAAAACACAGCAAACAGATGTGGGATACATGAATCAGAAATGCAGGATTCTAATGTACAAATTGAGATTTCCTGTATTTCAATCGAATCATAGACATCATGTAAAACTTAAAAAATCTGAAATTGCGGGATTGTCAAATCCAAGAACCAAGTTTCAAATCATAATTGCAATGAATTTGAAATAAATATAACTTATGGGTGTCTCAAAAATAATGATAAAGGATCTAGAGTGGATTTGTGCAAATTCTTTTAGGAATCACAAGCATTCTCAAAATCACCCTATTCCATTTTAGGCC
The DNA here is from genome assembly GCA_014839935.2 of Entomophthora muscae. Lineage (NCBI taxonomy): Eukaryota > Fungi > Entomophthoromycota > Entomophthoromycetes > Entomophthorales > Entomophthoraceae > Entomophthora > Entomophthora muscae. The sequence goes on along the minus strand of QTSX02003781.1, from coordinate 120,943 downwards.
GGCTAAAATTTAGATTGTAATATTCACAAAATTGACATATATAACAATAAAATTGACTAAAATATACATTCCTCTTCTTGAGTTTAAAATTATAATAAAATTTTTATTATGTCTTCTTTCAACAACAACCAAGTCAACAAGCTGTTCCCTGGCCTTGACAAAATTATTCAGGGCTACACTGGGTCTCTTAACAGTGAAGCCTCTGTCTATGGCCACTCCCAACCCACAGGCCCCTCCGCAAGCACCACACAGGAGTCTGTTCTTTCCCCTGCAACTTCCAGCATGGCCCTGTTTGCCCACCATGCACAGGCAGCTGCCAACCCAAATCTCTTATCAGCAATGGCATCCAGAACCAGCCATTTTAGCCATGGGGTCACCCAGAGAGCCCAGAACCCCAAAACAGCCAATCAGATGGCATTGACCAGTTCCCAAGATGGACATATCCCTCTCCCAGCCAATCAGCCTGCAAGACACAGAAGAAAATTGATCACCCTGGAGATTGTTCTCAAACTGGTTGAAAAGCAAGGCAAGCTTATGTCCCTTGGGGAAATTGCGGCCGCAATGGGTTTTGCAAAGTCAACTGTGGCTGCAACCCTGCGAGCCCACGCCAACTGGGGCCCCCCACCAAGAAGACCCTGACTGGTGCCTGTACCTCAACCAAAGGTAATACAACCCATCCCCTTATGATAACCATTATGGAAAGTGACCCGTGGATGCCCCTGGTCCAGGTACGTCTCCAGTTGGGACTCCACAGCATCTTCACCAACAAAAGAACAGTGAATTCATGGATGCACAGAGTTGTGGTTGCTGCCAGAATCCTATCCAATCAGGTTCTTGGTGGCCCTATTTTGGTGGATATCAACCCATACAATGCAAACATTATTAATTTTATTAAAGGGAGGGCAATGAGGGCCCGTAATGACGTCATCTTCCTATCATACACTAAGATCTTGGACAGTATCCAAGACTTTAGAGAGAAGTGCATCCAATCTGACGTGTACAAGCGCGGCCCAATCTTGTATCATTTTGTCAGGGTTTTATTGGCAGTTTCCCCATTGGGCGTCAATTATTACTCAGCAATATTGAACACCACAGATGGGTATGCCTGCCAGACAAAGCTCAAGGCCATGCTGGAGGAGTGGGCTGCCCAAAACGCCGTGCACACAGTTGTACTGAGTGCAGAGATAGAGCAGCAGGAATGGGCTACCCAAGAAATCAGGGCTCTGGGGCATACCTGCTGATCCTACCCCATCAACTACGCCAACATGCATCTTGCAGATGTATGTCTCTACAATTTTGGTTCTGCCCTCAGGCACTTGAAGCCTGCCACCTACAACAAACTATGCACCCAGATTGATAAGGGGTATGAGCTTTTCCCTTCCGCGTCCGTCCAGGACGTATTTGATCTCATCATCTTCTATGCAAGTGATAGTGATAAGTCCAGAAAGGACCCCTGTCTCCCCCCATGCCAGTTCATCTGTTTTGTCAAGCCAGTATATGTGACGGAAGAAGAATTTGAGCAATTGAAGCAAACCGCTCTTGCTGCCCCTTCCCAGTCAACAAACCCTGCCTCCCCAACCCCCCCATCAAGCCACCTGCCTTCCAACCCTGACTCCCAAGCCACCACCCATTCCCTCCCCACTATCTCTTATGGCGCCCCTTTCACAGGCGCAGATGAAGGCAACGTTCATTCCGCCCATTCCCTTCCCTTCCTGTCCTTTGATTAGTAAATAGATCTTTTCTTTGTGATAACTTATTAAAATTGATATCTCTCTTTCAATTTACAATTAATAATACTTTCTTTTTACATTATTGACATTTCCCATAATTAAAACAATGTTGTACATTTTACAAATAGCTTAAAATTATGAGCATACATATTTTCATCATCATTAATAAATTAAAGACAATAAACGTAAATATTGTATTAAAATATTGCAATTAGACGTCAACTCTTGATATTTTGATATTATGTGCATAACTCAATGTATTTTGTTTAATAAAATTCATTTTTAACTTGGCCTTTTTTGATTTTAATTTATTGAAATGGATTGTGTTTATGTTAGAGAGCCATTAACGCTTAGTACAAATATTGATACATAGTGCATTTTACAGCCTGTATATTTACCTATTAGTAATAATTCTATAAACTTTTCAGTTGGATTTTATGAGGTAATAATAATGTAATGTGTTATAAATTACAGTTTATTGTCATTAATTGGCTGATTTTCTTTGCTGTGGCAATTGTGCATTTTCTGATATTTCTGCACTAGTATCCAATTGGATGTGAAGCCAACCAATTGGATACTAGTGCCAAAATATCAGAAAATGCACAATTGCCACAGCAAAGAAAATCAGCCAATTAATGACAGTAAAATGTAATTTATAACACATTACATTATTATTACCTCATAAAATCCGACTGAAAAGTTTATAGAATTATTACCAATAGGTAAATATACAGGCTGTAAAATGCACTATGTATTAATATTTTTACTAAGTGTTAATGGCTCTCTAATATAAACACAATCCATTTCAATAAATTACAATGAAAAAGCCAAGTTTACAATGAATTTTATTAAACAAAATACATTGAGTTTTGCACATAATATCAAAATATCAAGAGTTGACATCTAATTGCAATATTTTAATGCAATATTTACGTTTATTGTCTTTAATTTATTAACAATGATGAAAAATATGTATGCGCTGAACATAGTACTATAAAAATCAGTTTTTTGATGGAATTTGAACAATATGTCAACAATCTATTTCTTAATCAACAAATTAGAAGCACACCTTCAAAAGGTTGTTGAGATAGAAAGAAATATCAGGGAAATAGTGACAGGGAAGCTGGGTAACAAGGGCCAGCCACTGATACAGTCAAAAGAAGATGCCCTGGATAAGTTGGTAAATATTATAGATGAAAAGAAACAAGAAAAATTACTTAATCTACAGGGAACTATTTTATCAAGTCTAAAGTTCAACAACACAGCCTACAATTTGTGGGAGTTCTGGCAGGGGGCCAAAGAAAACAATAAGAAGATCAAACTAATTGAAGGAACATAAATTCAAAAGGAAATAAACACCAATGAAGAGGAAACCAACCAAATGAAAACAGATGAAAATGAAACACAATCAAGAAGCAGAAGCTTTTCAAGAAATACAGAAGCTTTATCAAATGAAAATCAAGAGGAAGCACAAGTTGCAAGAAGAATAAGGAAAATTAAACCTAAGAAAATTAATGATGAGCATCCAACGCTCATGAAGTTTGCTGATATGCCGCCTGTGGCTGAGGGGGCCACAGGGGAAACAATTAGTAAGTCTTTTTATGTTTAACTTATATTTATTTTAGTCATCACCAGGGATGGGGATGAGGTCGCAGAAGTGGCAGCTTTTATGCCGAGTTGGTTTTATGGGGGTTACCAGTCACTGGTGGCCCCTATAAAACAAATAAATAAAATAGTACAACAGAATATGAATATGTTTTTTAATAGTGAAGCTCAAGATAGGGAATATCAACCACCTGTGGGGTGCTCGCCATGGATAAGGGAAGCATACAAACTAGGATCAACAATCAAAATCAAAGAAATGAATGAAATTTGCAGGGATATAAAACTGAACTTCAATGAATACATATATGAAAGCATTCAAAGGTTCCCCATCACAAATATCAACAAATACAAAAAAAAATTAATAAAAACCAATTTTCAAATAGGAAATGAATATCTGAAATCTGCAATTTTTAATGAAATTTTTAAAGCTCTATCAAATAAAGTTGGGGATGCAGTCCTTGTGAATGATTTTAAGCCTTTATTGATATTGTTTGCTGAGGCCTGGTGGGCTGATACAAGTCAGGCTCCCCCTGGAACCCTCTTCAATTTAACCAAACATCCTATATTAATAGGTTAGTACAAAATTTAAAAAAATTGTGCTGTTCTCAGAAAAGTATACCTTGCAAAGAATCCATGTTATGGTGTACCTGGGAATCCTGCTCCACTGCATATTGAAAGCCAACGTGAAAAAATTAGAAGATGTACCTAAACAGATCAACATATGCTGTGTAGCCCTTGACAGACAGAAGACATCATAGGGATACAGGACAGTCGAGCACATCCTGTATGACTCATTTGCAATAGCAACACTATACAAGTACTATGTGCCCCCCAAAAAAAAAATCTACTAGTTGATTCTCTCACCTGATTGCCTTTTATAAGACGTTTGGCCACCACCGGGGTGCTGAGCGCCACCCCTCTAGCAATTGGCGCCAGATTCATCCACCACATACAGAAGAGTATGTGGTCCCAATTGGACGCATTAGCAGAAAATTTGATTTTGGGGTATAATTCCCTGGAATAATCACTTTCCCCTTGCAATTTGCATTTCCCTAATAAATCATTTTCCCTTGCAACTTAAATTTTTATTTTATTTTTTTATTTTAAATATTAAAATATTCACTATTAAAATCTTTAAAATTGACATATTTAATATCAAATATTTTGATATTGAATAAATCACAATTTAATAAAATTGTTATATTTTGATTATTTAAACTTAATATTTAACTTTTAAGATTTATAATTATAATTTTACTTTTAATATTTTAATTTTATTTTAAATTTTAGTATGTAAATTATAATATTAATATATCTAAGTATATTAAAAGACATTAGTTAAAGTTGCAACCACATCAAATATTTAAAAATAAGTTAAAAATGTTTTTATTTATTATTTATTATCTTGTCAAGTACGGGTCCATTTATCACAAAGATAAACATGGAGAATTAAATTTATCCGCATCATGCGGTCCGCTCCACTATTGTTCTAAACAAATGATTGTTTAGAACTCAAATTATCTTTCTCTTTGATATGATTTGATAAACATATTTGATATACTTGAACTGCGTCCTAAGTACAAATTAGTAAGGAATACATAAAAATCATTTGTTGTCGTGTTGTGTGGCTATAGTGGCACTGAAATAACAAGGATCATATGATGATATACAAGGTCCAATTTGTGGCTTAGAAAAGCCAAAGACCATCAACAATTCACAATTATATAAATTAATTAATTTATTTCTATCATTTTTAATTTATTTATTTTTTAGCGCAAAAGCCAATAGTATTCAGTGCATCATAATAAAAATAAATCCCTCTTATCTAGTATAATTAATTTTACTTACCTTTTCTAGTATTCTTAAATGTCTATAATACAATCAAACGTCACATTATTATATATAAATAATACTTTTTGAGCCCTATTAAAATTAAAATAAATAAAATAAAAACAAATAAAACCGTAAGTGCCCATTTATTGATTGGCTTGGAGGCCAGGGCTTTTGGAAGGAAGGATTCCAAGTGCTCATAGAAAGCTGCCACCACATCAGGTGGCATTGCAAATTGGCTGACCTGAAGAATATTGAATAGGTCCTCAGTGTCCGGAGGAAGGCCTTGTTTCAACTTATTCTTGATCCACCCAAAGACCTCCTCAATTGGATTCAGGAATGGGGAATATGGGGGGAGGAAGAGGAGTATCATTGGGCAGTCTGCAAGGCAGTGGCTAGCAGAATGGCTATTTTTATCAATGGGGGGGAACTTGGACACAACCAGATCCACTTTGTGGAGCCCAACATTATCAAGCACAACAACGTTGGTTGTGCCACTATAATTTATCCAAAGGTACTCCTTGACAGCTCAGAGAAAATCAAGAAAGGTCCTGCTGTTATGGGAGCCTTTAATTATCTGGTATTGATCTAACCCGCAAGGACCAAGAAGCGCAACCATTGAATAGGTCTGGGAACAGACAGCTGCACAATAGGCTACACTGTCCTTGGACCCCTTCTTGACCCACCCATGCCTGGACCTGAGTGGGGAGGAAAACAATGATTTGTCAATATAGAAGAACTGGACATTCCCAGTCTCCTTTAGTACCAGATATGTCTTGGCATAAATGTGTCAATCCTTGATGGTCTTTTCACTGTTCCTATTGTATGGAGAAACTCCAAGCACCTTCCACGAGAAGCCCAAATCAACCATAGTTTTGTAGACAAGGGTTTTGGAAACAGAAAGTCTGAACTCTGTGGTTAGTATTGATTGAACAGCAAGTGTGTCCAGGTGGCAATCCCTGGCTACCCATTACTTGATTGCGTCAATGTGTACGGGCTGAGGGAGTTTTGGCTGTCTTTTTACTTTGGTGGATTTAGCAATTTGCCCGGTATTGCCATACTTGGTGTTGATGTTGGCAATGTACCTGGCTGTGATACCAAATTGGGACGCAATATCCCAAACCGCCATTCCTCCGTTCAAGCAGTTGAGGAGAGCTTCACGCTCATATCTGTCAACTGACGCCGTCCCTTTGGCAGGTACCACGGCATCCTGGCTACCAGGCTCAACACAGGGGATGGGGACTGTGGTGATCCACATGTGTGCGTTTTTGCAGGCAAGTGTCAGGGATCCAACCTGTGGGAGGTTCCTGAGGACTTGCGGGTGGACAGCCTGCAGGCCCAGCAGGGAGGGCCCACCACAGGATTGGGGCTAACTTTACAATATAAGATAACAATTTTCCAAGGATTGCCCAAAGTCCGCTCGTAGGCACCATGGAATCAATCAACCCAGTGAGGGTGATATACATCACCCCACATATTTGGGTGGAAGTGGATTCATCAGTGGCAACAGATTCTTGCAGGCGGTTGGGCCGAGGGGTGAGGGGCGGCGTCATTGGAACCAAATATGCGGGCAGGAAGTTATACTTGTCTCGGAATAGTAGAGGAGGTATGATGATTTTGATACCTTCTCTGTATACGGTTTCAGTCTTTCTAGTTCTAGCTTCAGGGTTGTGGATGAGGATCTCCTCCAGAGTAAACTCAGAATATGCCGGGTTGGGTGGGTACTTGGTAAAATGTACTGGGCTGAAGGGAGCTCCTGGTGGACAGTAAAGTTTGGGCGGCTGGTCCGCGGTTTCTTAGGGTAGGTGAACACATGGGGCAGAGCTGCAAGGAGTAGACTATAGATGAAGTAAAACTAATAACAAGTATGGTATGATCTGGTTGAACCAAAGGTTCATGTCACTTTATTGCAAGGATGGCAATAGGCATCTTCCTGGCGGCCCAGGGTATAAGTATGACCATCTTTCATGGCAAAACTTTCAAAGATTTTCATGGCCCAGGTTTCCCCGTCTGCTAGGTCCTCACAGCCCTGGTGGCAACAATTGCAGGGGTTATTTCATTGGCTGACTTGCAACTAGAGCACTCCAATTCCTTAACCAGGTCACGGGATGGGTCATCTCTGGGTGGCCCGTTTCTTATAGAAGGTATCTTTGTTTCTTCTTCTGTAGTGGCCCAGGTTATTCCAGGGTCTGTGGCTAACCCAGCCTGTTGATTGGTTGGGTTAACAGGGACCTCTAGCGCGGGGGGTATTGTTGTAGGCAAACTTGGTTCATCAGACTTCAGGAGATTCTCCAAAGTCAAATCCAATTCTGATTTGAACCCAAAAAACTGCGGGCAGCCGGGTGGCTGGCCCTGCAGGCTGGCAGCCTGCGGGGCATCAGGGTTTGATTCACATAGTTGAGGCCTTTTGATTATCATAGTTGACAGGACTTTGTCACTTGTGACATCATCCCCTTCTCCCCCGTTACCCTCCTCCTTCCTGGTTCTCTTTTCCAAGTATTGATGTATGGCTCCTTGTGTGTTGGGTAGGTTGGAGACTGGTTCCCAGGTGCTTTCTTTGGGTGGGTAACCCACCCATCTGACATAGTACTGTGGGGTCTTGTAGTGGAGGTGGTGTCCATGAATGTACTCTACTTTGTATTTGGTTGAGTGTCCCTCCTGGATGGGTGGGGGTTTGGTCTTGATCTTCTGGTGGGGAAGGAAGGTTCCTTCCTTCTTGAATAACAGTGAGCGGTGGAAGACGTTGTGGATTTTCCAAGTAGGTGGTAGCTCTAGTTTGTATGCCACTTCTCCTATTTGCTTTGTGAATTTGTATGGACCACAGCGGCGGTGTGCTAGCTTCCTACTGGGTACATGTAGGGGAACGTTCTGAGAGTCAAGATACACTTCATTGCCTACTTCCAGAGGTTTCCTGGGGACTCTTTTCTTATTGGCAAACGCCTTGTAGGTCTTAACGGTGTGAGTCAGGTTTCTGAGGCAGCTTTCTTGGGTGGTATGTATTTGTTTGATCCAGGTTTGCCCTGCGGTATTCTGTTCCTTGCTATCAATACTAGGGTCCCAAGATGGGTCAAATCTGTAGTTGGCCTTGAAGGGAGACATACCCGTGGATGTGTGGTCTTTGCTGTTATAGGCATATTGCGCCATGGGTAGAATCTCTGCCCATTTTTTCTGGTCTGTGTTGGTGTAGCATTGGAGGTATTGTTCCAAGATCTGGTTGACCTGTTCAGTTTGTCCGTCCATCTGTGGGTGGTAGGAGGTTGACACGCAACGTTTTATTCTGAGGTCTTTCATCACTTGGGTCCAGTAGTGGGACATGAATTGGGGTCCTTGGTTGGTGATGATTTCTTCTGGGGTGCTGTGTTGTGTCAGGATGCGGTTGTGGAGATGTCTGGTAGTCTCAGCTGCTGTGCAGTGGGTAGTGGTTGGGATGAAGTAGGACATTTTTTTTGAAACAGTCAACCATTACTAGGATTGCGTCAAAGGATTTTGAAGGGGGGAGTTCTACTATGTAGTCCATTGACACTGACTTCCAGGGACCCGCGGGAATGTCCAGAGGTCTCAGCATTCCTTCTGGCTTTGAGCAACGTGTCTTGGTTCTTCCGCAGGTTTCACAACCATTGATGTATGCAGCTACTTCCCTGTCCATGCCTGGCCACGCGTAGTTTTGCTTGATACTTGAGAGGGTTTTGTGTCTACCCAGGTGGCCGGCCATCTCTGAGTCATGGTGGTCAATCAATATGTTTGTTCAGGTGTGGTCCTTAGTTACGTAGATTCTGTTGTGGAGCAGCAGGGTAGTACCTTTCAGGGAGTATCCTTTCTTTGAGTGATGGCAGTCTGGGTCCTTTGTCAGGGTATCAACTAGCTCAATTGAGTATGTATCTTGTTTCTGAGCTCCCATCACATTGGGTTTGCTGGAGGCAATCTTTAAGTACTTCAGTTGTATTCCTAAGCTGGTGGGGTCTAATAGGGTATGGGTGTTGCAGTCCTTGATTTCTGCGGAGGAGGGTATCAGGTCAGCTCTCTTACTCAAGGCATCTGGGACAACATTAACCTTTCCTGGCTTGTAGTCTATGGTCAAGGTGTAATCAGCCAGTTCTAAGGCCCATCTAGCCTGTTGTTGGTTCAGCTGGCGTGGTTTGAAGAAGTAAACTAAGTTCTTGTGGTCTGTCAGAACCTTTACTGGGTGTTCAGCGCCGCACAAGTATCTGCGCCAATGCTTCAGTGTCTTCATTATAGCTAGCATCTCCTTGTCATATATTGGGTAGTTCCCTTCAGATGGTAGCATCTTCTTGGAGTAATATGCTACAGGATGTAGCATACCATCCCCTCCTTCCTGAAGAAGGACCCCACCCACCGCAAAGTCAGACGCATCTGTCTCCAGCACAAAAGGTTTAGCTGGGTCAGGCATGGCAAGCACTGGGGTGGAGGTGAAGGCGAGCTTCAGGGTCTCAAAGGCGGTGGTGCACTCTGGGGTCCAGACAAAGGCAACCTTGTCAGAGCACAAGCGGGTCAGGGGCAGGGTGATCAGAGAAAAATTTTGGATGAAGTCCCGGCAGTAGTTTGCTAGCCCCAGGAAACTTCTGACATCCTTCATGCACTTGGGGGCTGGCCAGGCTGTGATGGCTTCTACTTTGTCCTGCGCCATAGCAAACCTGCCAGTCTTCACAACGTATCCCAGGAATTTGACCTCGGGCTGAAAGAACTTGCATTTCTTTAGCTTGGCGTATAGGTTGGCCTGTGAGAGTTTGTTCAGTATCAGGTCAAGGTGCTTGAGGTGCTCTTCATGTGATTTGCTGTATATGAGGATGTTGTCTAAATATGCCACACAGAATTGGTTGAGGTACTCACCTAGGACTGAGTTGATCATCCTTTGGAAAGTACTTGGAGTGTTACACAACCCAAATGGCATCACTAGGTATTTGTACAAACTGTATCTGGTTTTGAAGACCGTCTTGTATTTTTCTCCTTCCTTTACTCTGATTTGGTTGAAGGCGTCTCTCAAGTCAATCTTTAAGTACACTTGGGCTCCCTTCAATACGTCACAAAGGTTGTCAGCGTTGGGAATGGGGTAGCAGTTCTTTACAGTGATGTTGTTTAGTTTCTGGTAGTTTACGCAGGGACGCATCCTGCCGTCTTTCTTCCCTACAAACAGCATGGGCAACAAGCAAGGGCTTTTAGACACCCAGATGAAACCCTTTTTTGTCATGTCCTCCAGGTAAGCCTTCAGTGCTGCTTGTTTGCGGTGATTGCAGCTGTATATGGGGCCGTGGTGTGGTTGAGTCCCAGGTAGTAGGTCAATGGTGTGGTCATAGATGGAGTGGCTGGGGAGCTGGGGAGCTGCTTCCTCACTGAAGACGTGGCTCCACTTCTCTAAGGGGGAAGGTAGGCATCCCACACTGGGTTCCAATCTCAGGGTCAGGAGTGTATCAGGTTTCTTGCTTGTTGGGCCCAACTGGAACATTACCACATCAAATAAATTGTCTCCTTTCAAAGCAACCGTTTGATTTCAAAAGTTCATAATAGTGCTGTGCCTTTGTGACCACAAGTCCCCAAGGATCAGGGGGTGGGGAAGTCCTTTCAGGATGATGGGGAATGCTGGGTACAAGTTCTGCCCAATTTTCAGGGGCAATTTGGTAGCGCACCTGAAACCCAGGTCATGAGAACTATTTCCCATGATTACTCTGATGCTTTCATTGGTGGCCTTCAGTCCAAGGTTCTCGGCAAGAGTGGCGTTGATGAAACTCTCTTCTGCTCCAGTGTCAATGAAGGCTCCTACAGTCTGGGATGTTGTGAGCGTCTTGGCTTCAACTTGGATAAACTTATAAGATTGAGTAGAGGTGTTTATTTGCGCCAAGGAAACTGAGGAGTTACTCTTCTTGGGGCAAGCCTTGGTAAGGTGCCCAGGTTCATGACAATAGAAACACAAGCCTTCGCAGTAGTGACGCTGTAGTTCATCTGGAGACATCCCAGGTCTTCTGGGTGTCTGGGCTTGGTTCACGCGCTGGGTGGAGGAGGAGGTACCTTCTTGGTTGAGGCTCAACCCTCTGCACAAGAGGAGTAGTTTTTCCAGGCCAAGCGTAGGTGGGTGGTGCTTGAGGAGCTCCTTCAGGGCAGGGCAGGCTCCTCTGCGGTACAGAATTGCTGATAACTTGTCCTCAAGTTGGGTTCTGGCCTTCAACTTCAAAAACTTATTGGTGTAAGCTTGCAGAGTTCATGATCCTTGTTGGATGTCCAGTAGGCTGAGAAGGGTGTGGTGGCGGGTATCTTGGTTGTTGCCTGTGGCCATCAGTTCACTCTCAAATTGGGAGTAGTCTAGGCAGAACTTGACGTCCTTGGCAGCTGCTTTCCCAAACCAGTCCAGGGCATTACCGGAGAGCATGGAGGCTACTCCAAGGACCTTCTTGGTGTTGTTAGAGTATGAGTTTGTGTTGGCTTGAAAATGGAGGCAGAGGACTGTCATTGCTCTTCTGGCTTCTTCTAGGGTGAGCTTCCCCATCTGGGGCATATCTACCCGGGTCATGGTCTGGTTTACTATGACGTTCTGCACCTGCAAGTTTGGGGTCTTGGTCTTCTCCTTGCCAGGCGGTGTGTCATTCTGTTCAGGGTTGGTTTGGTGTTGGGTCACTGCAGTGATCATGTTGGTAGCTAACTTGTACGCGTAGTAAGCTGAAATCAATAAAAATAGCATACAAGATGCCCCAAGAATTAACAACATCTTGGGGCCCAGGTTACTGTGTTTGAGGTAGATTGCCATAATGTCAGGGATCTAACCTTTGGGGGTTCCTGAGGACTCGCGGGCGGATGGCCCGTGAGCCCAGCAGGGAGGGCCCACCACAGGATTGGGGCTAACTTTACAATATAAGATAACAATTTTCCAAGGATTGCCCAAGGTCTGCTTGTAGGCACCATGGAATCAATCAACTAGTGAGGGTGATATACATCACCCCAAATATTTGGATGGAAGTGGATTCATCAGTGGCAATGGATTCTTGCGGGCGGTTGGGCTGAGGGGTGAGGGGCGGCGTCATTGGAACCAAATATGCGGGCAGGAAGTTATACTTGTCTCGGAATAGTAGAGGAGGTATTATGATTTTGATACCTTCTCTGTATACGGTTTCAGTCTCTCTAGTTCTAGCTTCAGGGTTGTGGATGAGGATCTCCTCCAGAGTAAACTCAGAATATGCCGGGTTGGGTGGGTACTTGGTAAAATGTACTGGGCTGAAGGGAGCTCCTGGTGGACAGTAAAGTTTGGGCGGCTGGTCCGCGGTTTCTTAGGGTAGGTGAACACATGGGGCAGAGCTGCAAGGAGTAGACTGTAGATGAAGTAAAACTAATAACAAGTATGGTATGATCTGGTTGAACCAAAGGTTCATGTCACTTTATTGCAAGGATGGCAATAGGCATCTTCCTGGCGGCCCAGGGTATAAGTATGACCATCTTTCATGGCAAAACTTTCAAAGATTTTCATGGCCCAGGTTTCCCCGTCTGCTAGGTCCTCACAGCCCTGGTGGCAACAATTTCAGGGGTTATTTCATTGGCTGACTTGCAACTAGAGCACTCTAATTCCTTAACCAGGTCACGGGATGGGTCATCTCTGGGTGGCCCGTTTCTTATAGAAGGTATCTTTGTTTCTTCTTCTGTAGTGGCCCGGGTTATTCCAGGGTCTGTAGCTAACCCAGCCTGTTGATTGGTTGGGTTAACAGGGACCTCTAGCGCGGGGGGTATTGTTGTAGGCAAACTTGGTTCAGCAGACTTCAGGAGATTCTCCAAAGTCAAATCCAATTCTGATTTGAACCCAAAAAACTGCGGGCAGCCGGGTGGCTGGCCCTGCAGGCTGGCAGCCTGTGGGGCATCAGGGTTTGATTCCCATAGTTGAGGCCTTTTGATTATCATAGTTGACAGGACTTTGTCACTTGTGACAGCAAGGGTGAATTTGGCTTCAAATAAAGACAATATGCTAAATAATGACAATGTGTGATTAGCTAGCAATGTTGTAACCCTAGTAGGTAACATGGTCTACTAGGATAAGTAAGGCCTGGCTGGTAGGTAACAAAGGACTACCAGAGGCAGTTGTTGCCTCCATCCAGCAGAAGATGTTGGCTGCTTTGGGCTATAGTACTTCACCTAGCAGGGAACCGTGGCTGCGGGAGGGTGAAGACTGAAATAGCAAGCAGGGAACTTTGTCTGTCTGGGGGGAGTAAGTTTGGACCCCTGGCGGGTAACGCGGGCTGCCAGGGAGGGGAAGAGCTCTGAGGGCTTGATGTACCCTAATACGCTTGCAGGAGGTCTGTGAGCAAGCACCCTGCCTAATGGACTGGCAGAGTGTCCTTGTTTATGCCCCTATGAGAGCTTTAGGGAAACCCAAAGTGAGCATTGGAGGGTATAGGCATGCTCAGAGGTGTCACCAAGGTGGCTTGCTTGGGGAAGCAAGCTGCAGAACTTGGTGTGATCAGGCCTCTGGGAAGTAGAGCTGATTACTCTGCAACTGAAAGCCCAGACTTCATCACCTGGGTGAGTAAAGACAATGCATAGACATAGATTTATGGTTGAATGGCCTAAGTGGATTGCCACTTGCGAGGGCCCAGTCAAATGCCAGTTCAATGTAGACTCATGCCTGGGTCTACAAGTTCTGGTAACAGGGACTGAGATAAAGAACCAAGGTGGCTCACGGAATTAGAAAAGAAAACTAGCAAGAGGGGCTGTTTGGTCACAGTGAAGGCTAGTTGATGAACTGTTAATTCATACTGAATGGAATGAACCAATATGGTTCAGTGTGTTAAAGGAACAAATGAGGTTCCTAGTGTGGATTTGGTGTAGAACTGGTTAAGGATAAGCAGAAGGACAAGAAGACAGGATGAAGGACTAGCAAATCATGGTGTAGGATGGCCAAAGGACCAGAAGTTGGTGCTGAAGAACTGAAGAGCTGAGAGGATGACCTAGCTGGACTGAATACAGAGGCTGGAAGAGCTGGTTTAGTGACTTTTGAGAAGAAATTTGGATATAAAGAAGCAGTTAAAGAATAATTAAATACTGCCTGATTATGATTAAGAAAAGATTGAAAATCATATAAGGGAAAAGAAATAGAAGAAAAAATAACATATAGTTTGTTAGAACTATATGTTATTTTTAGAAAAGAGTTTAAAGAGAAAATGGACCCAAAAGAAGCTGGAAGGAAAACGGAGAAACTGTGAGGGAAAAAGTGTGAATTTTGCCAAGAACAACTAGGAAAGCAAAAGGACAAGCAACAGGCAGGTTCAAAGATGAAAAACGTTGAAAGAAACATGGAGAAACACAGAGAAACGTTGAAAAATCAAAGGATCAAAAATCACCTAAGTAAAACATATGTGGAAGCGCTCGAGATTTGCTGGGGAAACGTGATGGGAATTACGGCAAAACTGTTCGAAACACAGAGCAGTGGTTTACCCGGAGCAGGACAGCTTGGAGTTCAAACCAGGGTCAGGAACGGGTCATCTGGACAAACTGTTTCGGCAAAACCGTTGAAGCAAGGCGTTTGATTGGCTGCAACCCGGAGCCTACTTAATCAGGTTTTTAAGGGCTTTAACTTGAGAGTTAAAGCCTAAAAAATGGGGAGCAGAAGTGGAAAATTCAGGGCTTTCATTGGCTGAAGTAAGTTTGAAAGTTTAATATATTATAGAAGAAGAAAAACAGGATAGTTTAAGCTTTAAAGAACCAGAGTTCTAAGAGAGGATTTTGGTCTGAAACAAGGGGCTATAAAAGGGAGAGCTATCTGAGACTCTTCAGGGACTGGATCAAGTGGATTACAAAGGCCACCAAAGCTAAAGAAGGAGCAAAAGACCAAGGATAGGAAGCCAGAGCCAAGTCAGACCACAGGAGCTTAAGATTAAGATGATGGAGCCCATAACCAAAGTGCTGGAGCCCAAGATCAAGGAGCAGGAGTCAAAGACCAAGTACAAGGAGTCCAAGATATTTTTAAAAGACTCCAAGTTTTGGCACAAACCCTTTCTTATTCCCTACCCCAAGGCAATATCTCAGAAGGTTTCTAAGGGGATCTTCCTTCTGACAGAGAATAAAGCGCCTATTATGACCCTTGTCTGAATTTCCCGTGTGAAAAGAGTATATAAGTCTCATGATTCAATTGCCCCATATTTTCTATCCTAGCCCAGGGGATGAGTAATCATATTGCCTAGGGTGCAGGAAGTTTGCCTCTAGTAAATCTTCCCAGGAGGAGTGGAAGAAGGTGACTAGGCATTTGGAGATGTCAAATAGAGGAAGAGAGTTCATTGGAGAAGAGTTTGAAAGACTACTCCAGGATTGGTATTGGCCTACAGAAGGGCTGGCGCCTGCTGAAGTCCAGGTATACAGTGGAGACGCTTGCTTGGTGATTGGAAAGTTACTAGAGGAGTTTGCCCTTATGCAAGCCAAGTATAAGCTTCTCACCAACCCTTCACCCCTGTTTGAGAATGACAACTCCTCCAAGCTGGTCCCGGGCTACAACCCAGGACACACTATGGGGACTGGTGACCAGGAACCTCACAGGGACCTTTGTATAGAAAGTGGGATCACACTTGCTTGCAGTGGCGCTGTCAATGGTGGCATATGACACAGGCACAGGTGGCTCATCATTTGTGGCCAATGGCTCATAGGTGGTGTCAAAGACGCGGGGACAGGAAGTAGCAACTCTTGGGTCAAGAGTGCGGGGACGGGTGACAACTGGGTAAACGGTGGAGGTGTAAGTAACCTCAGTGTTCCCAGTGACCCTGGTGTAGGAGACTTTGGTAGCAGGCCTTGAAAGTGGCTTCTGCCTGGGATTCAGGCTGGTTGATTGGGCTTGGGATGCAGGAGGTGGTTGGCTGGCAATGACACCTTGGGAGGCCTGTGAATCGGCATGACTCCCCTCAAGTTGGGTTCTGGGTCTGTTCTTGGACCCTCTGGGACGCCCTTGTGGACAGGCTGCCCTGCAGGCTGGTGCAGGAGCGAGTTGGAAATGCAATCGACGGTCCATAAAAATAAAATAAAAATATATTTTAGATTAAATATGTATTTATTTGGATTTATTGGTTGAGTTGTGAGTAGTTATTTTCTCTTGAGTTAGCCTTGAATAGTAACAGAATTTCTATATCTGTGATTTTAAGTGAATAATATTGTATACTTTCTGGGTTTGGATGATTTTAAAGATCAATCACTTTTTATGTCTAAACATGGTTATTGATATTGAATTTTTAGTTTGATTTTAGTTGTGGTGGAGCTTCTTGATTTGGCTTGGTGTTTCCTAGTGTGCTTAGTGTACATTAAATTTGGGTTCCAGTTCCCACAATTAATATCTGATTTTACTAGTGGCATTCAAAAGTGATTTGAAATTTGGTTCTTGGATTTGAAAATCCCGCAATTTCAAAAAGCATAGTAAACTTAATGAAAATGGTTGATGGATTTGAACGCTTCAAAACTGATTCCAGTTAATTCATTTCATTCATTGGAAATATGCAGCTCAACTTGAACTTTGCAAAGAGTCTATGAGTTTCCGCATTTTTAAAAATTCAAATAAAAATACAAAGAATTTAATTTAATTAAAAAAAGGCTATCCCACAAAAGTGATTTGAAATTTGGACCAAGGATTTGATAATCCCACATTTTTATGTTCAGGTTCTGAATTTACAGTATGCTTTTTGGAATTGCGGGATTGTCAAATCCAAGAACCAAATTTCAAATCATTTTTGAATGCCACTAGTAAACTCAAATAATAATTGCAGGAACTGGAATCCAAATTGAATGTACAGTAAGTAACTAGGACAAATCAACCCAGATCAAGAAGCTCCACTCTGGATAAAATCAAATGAAAAATCCAATCTCAACAGCCATGTTTAGACATGAAATTAAGTGAAATGTAAAATTTTCTAAACTGGAAATGATGCAATATTCTGAACTCTAAATCACTAATATAGCGACCATAAAACCATATAATGATATATGAGCTACCCTCCTGATGACGCAGAATTTTTTTAAAAGTTTTTTGGCCCCTGGCATAGCCAGAGACCATAAAGCTTTGTTTCAGGGAAGAAGGAGAGGGGGAAAAGATAAACCATTAGTTTACTAACCATGTATTCATGTATTGCTACTTAGGATACTTGATTACAGTAGATTTTAAAAAACACTAATAATAAAGTAGAATTATATATTACAATCTATCTTATCATTAGTGTTTTTAAAATCTACTGTAATCAAGCATCTAAATTTTAGCCGTCCTAAAATGGAATAGGGTGATTTTTGAGAATGCCTATGATTCCTAAAAAAATCAGCACAAATTCACACTAGATCATTTGGCATCCTTTTTGAGATGCCCATAAATTATATTTATTTCAAATTCCTCGCAATTATGATTTGAAATTTGGTTCTTAGATTTGACAATCCTGTAATTTCAGATTTGTTAATTTTTACATGATGTCTATGATTCGATTGAAATACAGGAAATCTCAAATCATACATTAGAATCCTGCATTTCTGATTCATGTATCCCACATTTGTTTGCTGAGTTTTGTCTTTTGTTAGTTTAGTTATCTGCTCAAGAGATTTGAAATTTGCCAATTTAAATAAACAAAAAAAAATCAAAATAAATGGTTGCTTTTATTAAATATTTTATTTTTCACTCAGCTGAGTTGCCCGCAAAAGTGATTTGAAATTTGGACCAAGGATTTGACAATCCCACATTTTTACGTTCAGGTTCTGAATTTACAGTACACCATTTAATTTTTCAATGGCTTCTTTGTCAGATCTTAATGATTTTAATTTAAGGGCTGGTATTCCTTAACTCTGTTGCATGTGATTTTTTTTATTTGGTGAGGGTTTCTAGCTATGTTGAGCTCAATCATGCTTCCTCACTCCTACAATTATGCACCAAAGCCCCTACAAGTCAAATAAGCTCCAACTTTAAAACATCATTTAACCTGGATCAGCTTTGATGGGTCAACCAGGTGGTATGGTACCGCTGCTGATTGGTCTAAAAATCGAACTACAATTTTAGTAATGCGATTGGGTGAAATTTACTGTGGCATGATAAGCTTCAGCCATCTGTTAGTTTTTTAATATCAGTTTGATGTAGTTATCCCCTTGATTTGATTGTCCAAATAGGGTTGGGGTTACCAAGCTATAGTTTAATTTAAGTGGGGGGTTAAGCTGTGATAATCACATGGTGAACCAATTTACTATGGAGCTAGGAAGTTCATTGAGGTTCACCCATTTCCAAGTTTAATATACGTTGGGGTTTGTTTTGAGGTGCATCTGGCCATTTGGCATTTGGTAGATCCTTGTATACGATGTGTTTTAAGTAGTACCAGTTGTTATCAGAGCTGTGACACAACTGAATTAATTCTAGTAAGAAACAAGCTTCAACAGACAGGTATGTCGATATTGATATCTGTTCAAGACGTGACCGAACTGGTGACGGGACTGGTGCCGATTTTGCGAAGGTGGATAGTTTAAAAATCACATGGTCACTTAGGGCGGTGTTGAAATTGCAGATTTGCTTTGAGATTGGGTGAAGAATAGGGCACCATGATTTTAAGCACAATTTCTCAAGAAAGTAGGTTTTACTTTAGAGTTTATATTTGATGCGGTGAAAATCAGGGAGCCCTGGTGATAAAGTCAACTGCCAGATACTTTAATCTTAGTGTACGTGGCTGACTTTGAGATTAAATATAAGCTGTAAATTAAACTGGTATCGATCAATGGATTAAAACCTCAAGTGAAATTTAGGAAGCAGTAGTCTAAATACTTTAGAGTATGTTTTTGACTTTTACATTGGGCTTTTGTGGTGTATGGATTGTTGGTATTGAGAATGAAAGCAGCTTATTAAAGGTGTGAGAATCAGATATATAGCTACAATTGAAATATGGTCTGAACTGCAGATCGTGTGCATTAATTGCTATGGGCATTGATGTTATTAAAATGGTACTTCTATGGGCAGTGAATCCAGTGTTTAAGCAGACTTCTGCTTCGGCTAGCTTCTGACACTGGGCTGCTGATATCAAAAATGTGTTTATCATATTTAAATATATTGAACCACCTATTTTGTCTGTGGCGGCCCAGAGCTAGAAGCTATGTGCAGCTGTGCCAAAGCAGCAGAGACTTAAAAAATAAACTGATTAATATGGAGTTCACTTCTGATTGGCTGCCTCCTAGAAATTAAATAGACCAGATGATTTATTTATATCCAAGCGATTCACTCCAACCTGGCAGCAGTGGTTTAAAATTCAAATGGTAGTTAGGATAGCAAATGATTGGGGGCTTGAATTGACGGGCAGGGCTGGGTAGCATCGTTAAGTCTGGGATTGGTAACAGGGGAAGCTGGAATATGGAGTATGTGATTGGTTAGTGGCGATCGTCGTTCCAGGGGAGGGGTGGTATGTTCCGAAAGTGTTGAACGGCAGCCAAGGATATTAGGCAAGGATGAGGGCTTGGAGTGACTGCAAGCACTTTTATGGCCCTTCAAGTTTAGGTACAACAAAGACAAGCAGATATGGGTGCCATTTCAAAACGCAAATTCGAGCAAGCCCTGACTGTAATGCGTCAGTTACCTTCAAACCTACAGCCTACCCACGAAGAGAAGCTGAAGGTATGCTTGATTTAAACTTGTCCTAATCTTGAAGCTCTATGGCTACTATAAACAGTCCGTCTATGGTCCGAGCCCCAACCGTAAATCTTATCTATGCCATCCACTAGAGTTTGCTAAATGGTAAGTATGATATATTACTTATTTAACGCGACCCAGGGAGGCCTGGTATGGTGTGAGAAATCTTTCTAGTAGCGAGGCACAGGAGCATTATTTTGCGACAGTGATCAAAGTATTTTTATCTCAAGTATATCTAATAAGAAGTTTCTGGAAAAATTCATAGATCGCCCTTACATCGCAGACATCGTCCATAGTTTAGAGCGTGGGCGTCGCATCAGTGAAATACAGGTTTCTTTACCTTTTACAAGAGACTACTGTACAACTGATGATGACTCCAAGTTCACGACTGTCGAAGAAACAGACTCGATTTCCAACTTTCATTATAATGATAGCTTATGTTTGCTCTCAAGCCCAACATTTTCCCACGAAACACCAGATTGAATGCAGCGATGATTCTTCGGATGATGGAGCAAGTCTATCTACCTGCACTGTAAAAGCATATAACTCAAGCGGCACACTTACCAATCGATCTTCACACCACAACTTGAGCCCCGATGCCGAAAGAGCACTCGAGTCATTACAAACCCAGGTTGCTGCTCTCAACGAAAGGCTAGAAGTGATGCGTTACCAGTTGGAAAGAAGAGACTTAACTCAGGTCAAGAAGCCCAGTTCTGGATGGAAGTCTGTGGCGATGGTAATCAAATTATTTTCCTGTTATTAAACTACTAAGGGCTTTTTGAGAAACGCATTGATCAACCTGATGGTAGTTGGATTTATAACTATGCGAGGCAGTCAAGGCCAATCTCCCTCTAAGCGAATGCTCTTTTTCCAGCTCATCTTCCCTTTCTCGTCATTTTTGAAGCTGATTCTAAGTAAGTCCTACCTAATACCTTTCCTAACTTGTCTGATAGAAACTATGCAAAAGCTAATTCGTTGAACGGAATTGTATACCTTAAAATCACTAACGCTTTTGAGTGGTTATCTTGAATAAATTTAACCGCCTTATTTAATACCAAGAGACTAATATTTAATTTATATTCATCAATTAAAAACATTTTCTTGATGCTGGAGAAGCCATTTTGTTTATTATTCATGTAAAATATGTTTTCGTAAAGATCTTTTTGGTACCATCTAACTGTAATTTATATATAACAGTACTTATTATATAAGTAAAACGGGGATCTAGCTCAAATGGTAGAGCGCGCGCTTCGCATGCGTGAGGCACCGGGATCGATGCCCGGGATCTCCAATCTTTTTTATTTTTTTATTTGGAATTCCAGAGACTTCGGATAAGGTACCTCGTCCATTCAAACTTTTTGCCTATAAACTCTATTCCAGTCTTATCTAAGATGCACACTAGGTATCTGAAACATATAGCCACTTTGTAGATAAAATGACACAAGCTAGGGGCCGTGGTGGAATTTATTTAAAAGACTTGGTCATTGTTTCCCACCACTCTGGAAAGCTTATTTTGAGTCAAACCCCACCTATTATATGTGATATCTGGCACTATAGGATATAACCCCTACACTTTACTCAATCAGGATCCACCGGAGGAATTAAATACGCGGGTGGTTCTTGCTTGAAACCAGAATTCGGACCGATTCTATGGAACCTGATATCATAAGAGAAAACCAAAGTTAAGTTTCAGGAGGTAACTGACACCAATCAGCTATATGTCATAGCAAACCCAATCATCCCAGTTTCGAGCCATGAGATGAACAGCAACCTAGATCTCCTTCCAACTTTACCAAGCTAGAGTGACATTTAAACTGGCTCGATTCAAAATCAACCCACAAAGGTGTCGATGGGCTCTCAAGATTACACTATAGCCCTGTAAGGGCTTGGGTCAAGGATAATGCCGAATTGGGCTGGCATCTAGATATTACGTGGTAAAAGTCAGCGATCAAACCGTGAGAAGAAAAGTACGCCGTACGCTTTTTTCTACAACCGTTCCAATCCCTTGCAAAGCGGTTTATTCTCGGTTCGCTTCAGTTCTACAACCTTTAGGCCATACGTAGGAATTGGGATCCAAACTTAAGCCAAATTTCCTTTAGTTGAAAAGTGATCAATCTTGATCTGCATTTATTTTTGTACGTGGTGATCGTATCCTCATTAGTTATTTGGTATACTTATAGGGCTAGCCCAAGTAGTTGACAAACCAAAAGGAACACAACCCACTCTACAAGCCCTCTGAAGCCTGGATGACATTTACAAAATCACTTGTAGAGGTGGCTATGAACTGTCAATTTCTTAGGGCCTTTTACTGTGAATATTCAGCTAATACCTTACTAGCACAAAGAACATTGAAAAATGTGGTATGTAATGTTGGTCTTCCTATGAACATGCCACATGAGTTGACTGTCAGGTATCACTGAAAACAGGAATATATTTTTCCTGAGGTTGGTCTCTTTGAGCCTTCCTTCTGCCTTTGGGCTAGATAAATATTTATTTCATCTTGCCATACTGATTGAAGAGCTGAAAGACTATAGCATTGTTTGAAGCAAGCACATCCCGCATGTGGCAGAGCCCTTTAGCGGCAGTACACCCAGGCCTCAACACACAACCACTTGCTTGGGGGAACCCCTTCACATGGCACAGCAACTCAGAGTGGTGGGTCCAACCCACACTATCCTTGTCTACTAATAATATCACATCCCGAGGGTTCCCAACATAACAGGGGAAAACAATAACCAAAAGATATTTACAAAATTAAATTGTAGTATAAAACCAATCCCAAGAAATCTACATAGTTGTAGCAAACATGTAACTGGGGTGCCTGAGGGTTTACCATGTTGGTCAAAAAAGTTGGATTGTGTTTATATTTTGTACAGTTCCAGTATAGAGCCAAGTGCCTTTTTAAGGGTGATTACAAACTTTATGAGACACCTAGGATGTGCTGTAATCACTAGCTATATACTGCTGATACAGACCAATTTGTTGAACTACTGGAACAATTAACAATGTAACACATGTTATAGACCAAAGAACAGTTTTAAAAAGCTACTTTATATTATAAAAAATATAATCCTATTTCTAAATTTCCAGAACACTGTACCAAGTGCTACTTCAGTGATATCTAAATGGCTCAGCAAGTAGATTCTAATGATAGTGTTAGGTCTGTACCAAGACTGGGGTCTGTCTTCAGGAATAAATAAGGATGAGATATGTTAAGACCCTGGGATTTTTTTATTTTGATAAAAGTCTTTGCTTTGAAGTAGCCAGAAAGGGTACTGATATTAAAGTAAACACAATCAATAATGAGAAAAACTTGATCACATTTTGCCAGAAAAACTATTCAAGTGGTAATTAGGATTGCCACAAAACAACAAAAAATTAAAGTGTCATTACCCACTAACACAAGTGTAGTAATGATTGATTGCCACATAAGAGAGGTAAAAACTGGTTGAGCTTGTTTTAAGGCAAATGCAAATACTGGAGGAAGAAATAGAAAATTAAGTTCTTTTTTAAAGAACTTAGATGTCATGAATGACATTTCAATACTTGTATTGAAAACCCAAGAGTTAAACCCTGGTTTCCAGGAGGCGGATCCAACCCTCCAGACCAGTCCAGGACCCACCAATCCGTTAAAAGACGGGCTCAAATCAGTAAATTACTCCGCGTTCCACCGGCCTACTACAGAGGACCCTCCAAAGACTACTCGAGTCACATAAAGTGGACGGGAGACCGCCCACTTGTTAAATTGCAAACCCAAGTTAACGAGTTACTCCGAGACCTGCCAGCCTCCCAGAGACAATTCCCCAAATGTTCATCAGATTGATGCCAACCTTGAGCCACCAAAGACCCAAACCTATGCAGAGGTTGCAGCTTGCCTTAAGGAGGTTAAGACAAAACCTATTTTTAACCTTGTCAATGACCACCAGCAACTGCCAGTCTCCCGCCCAGAAGGGGTAATACAATTGGACTACTCAGGTGACATAGTGAACAGTGGCGGCAAAACAAAGCATCACCTTTCTGATTTGCCAGAACAGGCACAACCTGGATCTGCCACCCTTGAGACCCCAAGCCAAGACCTACATCCCGCCAGTGCCTTGTCTGCAAACCTGAACCCTGCAAAAATTGAAGAAGCAAAGTCCCAGGGTATAAAAACCCTGGCGGTACAGCAAAGACCCCATCATCATTTTCAATAATAAAGTTTTATGAACCTTTGGTTCAAACAAATCTTACCCTATCTAGTCTTAGTGATCTTCCATCTTAATTCCAGTCAAGTAGACCACCAGGCCACCGCCCTCCCCCAAGACCAACCTGCCAAATTGCCCCAGGCATTATACCGTCCCCCGGGAGCCCCCTTTGGACCTGTGCATTTTACTGAATACCCCCCAACCCGGCCTATTCAGAGTACAACTTGGAGACTATCCTCATTGCCGACCCCTTGGCCAGGACTAGAGAAACCAAATACATAGGACATAAAGAAAAGTGATACAAAAGGCTGCCAAGATTGTTCAAAGACAAGTACAATTATCTGCCTGCCTACTTTGTTCCTATGACTCCTCCCTTAACCCCACGACCAGACCGCCCGCTGGAACCTACCGCCACAGCCAAGACCACCTCTACCCAACTGTTTGGAGTACTCTACATTACTTTGATAGGTTTGGTAGATTCCATAGTCCCCAACTCCAGACCCTGGTCCTTACTCAGGCGTTCTGTATCTTATATTATCAAGTTAGCACCCATTCTATGGTGGGCCTTACCCGCCGGCTCGGCCGCACCTCACCCCGAGCCGCCCAATGCCTCTGCCTACAACTGGCTTCCTGACATTAGAGTTCAAATCCCACAAAAAGTCCATTGATAGGATCAGAATATGACTGCACATAACATTATTATGTTATATATACAGTGGCCCAAAAAAATACCCGGCCAGCAACATTTTAAAGAAAAAAAGTAAATTTCAATAAATGAAATTTGCTATAAAAAGTATGAGCAGATGCACCGCGGATTTTTACACAAGTATGGTATATAAAAACACAAAAATAAATAAGAAGAAAAAATAACAAGATTTCAAAAATATGAATATTTAATATAAAATAATAATATATTTCAAAGCTGAATATACTATGGACTTAGTACTTTTTAGGCCAACCTTTGGCTTCAATCACAGCATCAAGTCTTCTGGGCATAGAATGGACTAGGTTCTTTAAAGTTTCCATAGTAATTTCTTCTCATGCTTTTGACACTCCAAATTTAAGATCCATAATGTATTGTTTAGAGGTTTTTGGCAAATTAGATTTGACAACATCCCAAAGATGTTCAATGGGATTCAAATCTGGGCTTTGAGGAGGCCAATCCAAATAAACAATCTGTTTATCATCCAAGTATTTTAAGGCTTTCTTGGATTTGTGGACAGGAGCATTATCTTGCATTAAGATATAACTAGCCGGTTCTTGCAGATCCTTCATAAATGGATGGAGATTACAATCAAGGATTCTTCTGTAAACATCAGCATTTACCTTCTCACTGATCAGCTGGATTGCCCCTCTTGTGTTTGCTGTGAAACAGCCCTAAAACATGACACACTGGTGTCCATTTTTAACAGTGGATTTTAAGCACTCAATTTTGTAAGCTTCATCAGCTTTGCAATAGACAGTTTGGCGTCTCTGAGATCCACAGAGCTGAACTTTAGTCTCATCAGACCAAATCACCTTTTCCCAAAAGGATACAGGATAGTTAACATACTTATGATCAAAGGTCAATCTTTTGGCTTTATTCTTTGGACTTATAAAAGGTTTTTTTCTTGCAAAACGGCCATAGTAACCCAGTTCATGGAGTCTATTGCAAACAGTGGCCTCAGAGATATCAACTTCCAAGGTATTTTTGATAGTCTCCTTAATTTGAGTGGCAGTTATAAATCAATTTTGCTTAACTATTCTGATAATAGACCAATCATCTCAAGCAGTAGTTTTTTTAGAACAACCTGATCTCAGGCAATTTTTCACTGAGTTAGTTTCCTGGAACTTGAGGTAAATTTCTCGGGCAGTTTCTTTGCCAATCTTGAGTTCCTTGACTATCTGTAAAGACCCAACAATTGGGGGAGTATTTTAGCAAAATAAGGTACCAAGTTGGCGACTTGGAATCCTGTGAGCGCTGTCACAATGGGGTAGACTGTCATCATCCATCTGAAGACCTTGGCGTGTACGTTATATTGACCAAAATTACCGGCAAAATACGTAAGTACATAGTATACACAGGTGTATATAGCTACGGACTGGGTGGAGTGGGGCGACACCAGTGTGGGCCAGGAGTACTGCTCAGAGGAGTTTAGCTGCGCTGGCTCCTCGTAGGTGTACTTGCCAGGTGGTTTATTGAACGGCCCATGCTGGTGATTGTATTGGCAGCCCCAATCTCTAGGCAGGCTGTGAGTACAGCTGAGAAGATTAAATGGTTCATCTTCTGATCTTGGGAAAGGGCAGACAAAGCTTAGTGTCTTTAACTTTCTTGTAGGGTAAAGTTCTGATTGATTTATGTGATACTATTGAGGGGTAATTTCACTCAATGATAGCACAAACTATCATCAAGTGAATTGGCTTTATTATATACTATCATCCTTGTGGTGGCATGAATAGAGTAAAACACTGGACAGGGAATCCCAAACACTTGGTGTTGTCTGGAGTTCCCTTTTGGGAGGGGAATTGGTAGTGGTGTGCAGGCAATGAATTGTTACTTCTGGGCTTGCATTAGATTGGTGTATCATTGGATGTTTTCATGCACCCAATTTTGGATCCTGCAGTTAATGCAGGAATGGATGGGTTGAGCAGCTTGTCAGCCCCTCCCAAATTTGGCAAATTCCAAATTTGGGCAGCAGTTTCCCCTCCAGTTGGGTTTGGGGAAGTTGCCTTTTTGGGTTTCCCCCATTTGGCAATTTCCCCATTTGGCGGCCTGGGCGGGGGACTGGCTGGCAGGAGTGGGCAGGAGAGCCGCCAGGCTTGGCGTGCAGGGTATAAAACCCATCCAAATTAAAAATCTTATTTTTAATTTCAGTTTCCTGGCCTCAACTTTTTGCGGCAGTTTTCCCAATAAGGGGGAACTGCTGCCATTTTTTACTTTTTTATCAAGTTTGATTGTGCACAAAATATCATCCTGAACCAAAGTGTTGTCAGGAATATTCCTGTTACTATCTTTCTATAGGATAAACCCATTTCCTTAGCTTGTACAACTTGACCACAAATAAACTCAAGTATTTCTCTTGTTTTAACCATGTTTTCTGTGCAAAAGATTCTCTAACCCTGATTTTATAATATAGGTAACTTTGAATAAGAGGTGCTGTCTCATATTCATTTTATGTGCTTTAATCTACTTAAAGACGCAGCTCTTATTATTAAATATTTTTGAAATCTTTTTAAAATTTCTTTCTATTTATTTATTTTTGAGTTTTTATATACCATACTTGTGTAAAAATCTGTGATGCATCTGCTCATGCTCTTTGTCAAGATTTTGGAGTCTTGAGGAAAGATCTTTATTGTTCATTATAGTAGGGATGTTTATATAGATTGTATGAGGACAATCTTTGCTACCAATTGGGTCTAGGTGAGGCTACGGCCTGGCGGTATCCCAAGTCTGTAGGAGAAAACACACGGTTCTGCAAGTATACAGCGGCACAATCTACAGTAGTTTTAAAAGCTATGGCAACAAGCAAAAACAATTCAGATTTTAAAAAATGAACTCAGCTTTAAACGAGATTGAAATGAATCCAAATCTATTGTAAATCAATATAAATTCATTTAAAATTAATTTTGTTTAAATCTGAGTTCATTTTGTTTAAATCTGAATTATTTTTGCTTGTTGCCATAGCTTTTAAAACTACTGTACTTGGATACTTCTGACTACTAGGTGTTGGCTAGTAGGGATACAACAATAGAGATCCTTTAATCTCTATCTTCAAGGGTGAATATTCTGCTCAATCTCTAATCAGAAGAGCACCTTATATAGGATGGATAAGCCCTCTTGCCAGATTGTGATATAACACATCTAACTCTTACTAGTCAGTCTATCTGTTCCCCAGACTACTAGTCTCAGCCCCCAGAGCTAGGCAGCCATGCCAGTCTGGTATGGGACTTCAATAGATTACCAGAACTCAGCTTATCTCATAAGTGTATTGGCAGTATCTTGTTTTCAGTTTATGCATGTGCAAATTTGGTTACTCTGTCTACTGGGTTTTTGCATCATGCATTATCTTCTGAGAGACCTTCTATATTGGTCATGGAATTTGAGGTTTCTCCAAGTGCAATGTTTGGCAGCAACCAGCTTGAATTGATATTCCAGGGCATTCTGTCTTATTGGCTATGCAACATTCTATGATTATGGCCCAGGACATCAAGCCTGTTTGCTCAGGTTTGATCCAATGAGTGAACCATTTTTGGATCAGGATCAATCTTTGGAGTAATCATCAATTTAAAGATTAGCCAAGTCTAAGAGCGGGATAAGTTGATGCTTCTGCCGGCTTGCCAGCTAGATGGCAATTGGCCGTCTACCTAATCAACCAAGAAGAATAATGGTAAAGTCTATTACATTATTCCGGAGGCTTGACACTCTTTATAGCAAATTTCATTTATTGAAATTTACTTTTTTCTTTAAAATGTTGCTGGCCGGGTTTTTTTTGGGCCACTGTAGGTCTTTGGGAGATGTATTGATGTAGAAAATTTTCATATGTAAAGACAAATGGGTAGCCATTTGATAATCTCTTGATAATACAGTAGTTTTTAAAGCTTCAGCGCTAAGAAAAAAAACTCATCTACAAACAAATCAATGCATATTTAAATGAAAAATTATCAAGTTAAATTGATTAAAACTAGATTTGAGACCCCTTATATTATGAGATGCATTAATTTTTGCATCTGAGCTGGTTTTGTTTACAGATGAAATGATATCACTTTGAGATGAGCTTTTTTTGCTTAGCACCATAGCTTTGAAAGCTGCTGTATATATGGTAAAAATATTTTCAATAAAATATAAAGACCCTTTACATCTGCTCTTTTTCAATTTCATTTTAAAAAAACTTCAAATGGCTCTTATAACTTCTATTTATTCCATAAAAAAGGTCAGGGTATCTACCCCTGGAAGCTTTGCCCTGAAAATCATAGTTCCAGTAGTTCTCAAACCTGTTGACATACATATATTATTCAGTTTAGAACACATAGAATCAGCCTAAAAACAAAATCAAAGTGGATCCAAATCTATTGTAATTTAATATAAATTCATTGATTTTCAATTTAATTTTTAGACTGAGTTTATGAGTTCTAAACTGAATAATATACATTTATCTCAACAGGTTTAAAACTACTGTACTTTCTTACTAAATTTTCTGTGGATAAGGGTTTACTATGTCAAGAGCCCATTATTTGAAGGGTTTCATGGCCTTCACTGGGAGGACTAACTTAGGAAATATATGACTAGATGTATTTTTCTTGTGAAACATATATTTTTAAAGTAGATCAAGGATATCTTGGTACATGTGTGTTTATCAGACCTTAAATTTCATAATATTATATAAATTGCAGCCATGAGTGTGATCTAAGGTAAAATGATAGAGGAGAACAGTATCTTCAAGCTGTGTTGTGGGAATTTATGGAGTCTTTTTTCATCTTCATCCTGAAAGCAGATTTTCTTGCATCTGTGACAAAATGGCTTTGGTTATCATTTAGTTTAGATATTGTTAAAGAATTAAGCCCCTTGTAGCAGGTGGATTTAGGCTGTAATTATATTAGGAGCCAATCAAGGTTCAGACCATTTTTTCCTGGTATTGATTCAATATATGACATTTAAAAGGCATATGTAAGAATTGAGAGAACAGATTAAGAAGAAACAAAACCTTGCTCTCAGCCATGATCAGGACCATAATTTTAGCAACAATCACAGATTGCTATAAAAAATTCTAATAAAGATCAGAGGATGGAGAGAACTGGCTGAAATATGAAGGCAACAAGTAAAACTTTAATGGTCAAAGCTACTTGTAAATTTAAAACTTTATTAGATTAGAGAATAATGAAGCAAGAGCTTTTTAAAGCTCTTGTGTTCATTTAAAGGAGAAAATGGGGTTGTAGTGGGGGGTAGGGAAGGCCAAGGATAATCAACCAATAAGGTGGGGCCATGGGTACAATTCTTGGGGCAGAGAAATTTAACAAATTTTTTGAATGGAAAAATTGAAAGGGAAACTGACTCATCTAAAATTTGAGAAAGCTGTATTGGATGTGCACAAAACTGATCCTGGCTGCTCTCACACATGGCTCTTTGACCAGGGGTGTCTCTTGGGTAGTCTAGGTGTTGAAATCTTCTAAAAGGTTTAAAAATATTAGTGTGAGGACTTTTCTTGGGTTTTTAGCTAATCTTTGAAGAATATCCAGGCATATTTTGGTAAAAATCTCCAAGCAGTTGGTGAAGATTAAAGTGAAGGCCTAAGGGGGGAGGCATAAATCTACAGCATCAGTTGTAATCCTCCCTTATCAGTCTTATAATCTATTTTCAGTTGATAATATGATATATTTTTGACTCATACATCCTTGAAACAAAACAGGTTTGAGTTTGTGTTAAAGTACAGTAGTTTTATAAAATGTTGGGATAAAAAATATACTAGCCTAAAACAAAGTCAATTAAGTCCAGAAAAAATCCAGCTTTTTTTATTAAAAGTAAAATCTCACTTCATGGACAAAAGGGGACTAATGGACAAAATTTTTCAGATATCCAACTTAAGATGCATACTAAAAAATATTCAGAAATAACAATAACTTAACTGATCACTAAAAAAAATTAGTCACACTCCAAAGTTACTATATTTATTAAGTTCTGGAAAAAATGAAAACAGGCACTGGAATGAAAAACTTGATCCATCTGTGAACCCATATAATAACTAAAACAAACAAAAAAGTCCCCTTTTGAGAGCCCTGGGTAAGCCTCACAATATTTTCTATTCCATCCAATTTCACGCCTTAAAAAATAAGTGAAATAATTTTAAAAAGTGATTCATCTTAACTTTAAATTATGTCAATCTATCAGTGCTGACTAATGTGAATGACTAAGGGTTTTATGTAGATCTTAATAAATCTCTTAATAGGTAGCTAGCTTTATTCATTAGATCTTTATATCTATCTAGTTTCACTGTTGAATCACTAATATAAAGCTACTTGTTTCAAGCATTTTCCCTTTAAGATGTTTCCTTGAAAAGATTATGATATTTCACATAGCTCTTTATCTAGGATAGAATTATATTCCATTATTACCTTACTAAAAACTTAAAAATTCTCACAATGTTTTCTATATTGTTTATTTAAAATTCAGGATTCCCAAACAATAATTGGCATCAGTAAAACAAGCCTCAAGCTCAACCAATGACTCTATGTTAACCATCATGAAGCACTTCACAAATATTTTAACAGTTTTTCCAATTCTCTATAAAGAAGTCAACATTTTACCAACAAGCATTACTGTAAATTCAGAACCTAAAGGTAAAAAAGCAGGGCTGTCAATTTTTTTTGCATGAACTCATCAGCTTAATGAAGTAATTTTAATCCCAGAACAAACTACTTTTTTTTATAAAAAAGGATAAAAAATATTCCAGTAAGTTGGTGAGTTTACGCAAAAGAATTTGAAAATCCCACATTTTCTCAACAGGTTTGAATTTAAAGTAAGGTTTTGCTATTTGAAGTGTTTCTGGTTCTCTGGTCTTTCAATGCTTCCCCACAATTAGTCAAAAGTTTTGAGCATAAATCAAAGTGATTTGAAAATCATTTTCACAAGCTCTTTCAGCATTTTTTCATCTTATCAAAACACCTGGTAAATGTTTTAATGAGCATTACTCTCTTTTGTCCTTGTAGCAAACCACCTCAGAGAAATACTTCAAGACATATTCCAAAAATTTCAAAGGACTCCAAAATATTTTCAGTGATGGACTAAAATATGATTTTCATCAAATGTGTAAGACAATAGTGGTGTCCCTCCAATTATTACTTCTACTGAGCAAATACAATGTGGTATTTTTTACCCTTTGCCCCAAGTAGTTAGCCTGGGATAAAATACAGAGTAATAAAATCTACTTACTAAGCACTCAGGTCATTAGGCTCAGAAACTAATTATCTATATAACTACCCTAATGGTGGTCTTAGGCTCATCATTTTTAAAAATTAATCATAAGTTCTTCTCTTAAAGTTCCCTAAAAGTGATAGACAGAAACTTCAAATATTATGATTGTGTACCCAGACGTATTTTCACCCCAGTTGGTCTTGTGATTTCAATATTACATGGCACATCTTTACCATTTTAAAGTACTAATAGATGTCCTTTCTATTGGATCCCAAAATGCCTAAAAAGCAAAAACCAATCATCAAAGCTGGGCAACAATATAACAACACTAATCTATGTTGATTAGAAAACTAAACTTTATTCAGATAATATCAGCCCACAATTTTCAGGATAATAATTCCTGTGGGCAGGAACATTCTTTTCTGAGGCTTCACTAGACTGCAGGGTAGTTGGCAGAACCCATCACAAGATTGGAGCCAACTTGATTAAATAGGAAAAGGAACATTCCAACATTGAATATGGCCCAGCTGTGGGACCCATAGTGTTCATGAACCTTATAAGGACAATGTACATCATTTCAAGGAGTTGATTGGCTGGTGCTTTGGGAAGGGCATTGGTTGTGAGAGGATTTTTAGATTTGGAAAATAGAGGGGGTTCCATTGGCACAAGGTAAGAAGGTAAGTAGATATACTTGCACTTAAATAGCCTAGGCTGGGTATTTCTCCACAGGCCTTTGAAATTAACCTTATTGGGTTTCTGGTTTAGGCTATATGATTCAAGACAGAATTTTCTCCAAAGAGAAATCATTATAGACAGGATTTTTTTTGGGGGGGGGGTATTAGATGAATTTTATTGGTCTGTGAGGAACATCAAGAGAACATGAAACATCAGGCTGTGGGTCTTCAGGACTGTTGAATAGTTGACTAAGAGGCTTCCAGGCCAGAGGATACTGAGTTAAAAAGAGTTTTTATTGTCATTCTAAACAAAAATATGTGTCTCTAGTTCTCACATACATTCCTTTACTTTATTTTATTTTGTTATTCTTGAATTTTAAGGAAGGTGCTATTTATAGCCTTCCATAAAACTTGAAGTCAGGTTTCTGTTTGCTATATTTCATCTGTTAGCATGAGTTTATTTTATAAATATCAGGCTCAGGGCCCAGAATTTTGAAGCCCATAACAGCCCTTTCTCTTGGGATATTTTGGGCTTGACAGTGGAACAGACTTAATTTTCTGGAAGTTTGGGATTCTCATCTTTGGGTCATGTGTCAGCTGAACAACTTTCAGGCTTGGGTCTTCAAATCTTAAGGGTCTAGAGAGCCTACCAGCCATTAGTAAAATCCTTGTATTGATGGATTTGGGAACCCAAAGATAAGGGCTTCTAATATCAGATTTTTGGGGGAAATTCCCAGTTTGGATATTATTGAAAAAAACAACAAAGACAATGTCCTGATTTCCAGAATGTTCTTTTAAATATTAACTTTTTTATCAGCAAAAACCAAGTTCAAATTCTCAGGGGAACTACTATTAGCCTTCTGGCTGTGCAGAAAATTCACAATTTCTAACTTCA
The DNA here is from genome assembly GCA_014839935.2 of Entomophthora muscae. Lineage (NCBI taxonomy): Eukaryota > Fungi > Entomophthoromycota > Entomophthoromycetes > Entomophthorales > Entomophthoraceae > Entomophthora > Entomophthora muscae. Next base: position 87,538 of record QTSX02003781.1, on the reverse strand, counting down.
AAAACAATGGCCCAGCAGCTAGAAGGACATCTGGTTGAAAAGAAACAGGAGAAGATATAATCAAATTTAACCCCTCAAGGGAAGATATATCATTCATACTTGACAAATAGCATTTGTGATAATGCCTGAAAAACACCTTCAAATGTGTTCATAAAAGGGGAAATAATTTATGTGAGGTTCTTTGCAAAGTGCTTTAGGAAATTTACTATACTCAAAAAAGATATGACTTCTGTGTGGTCAATGGGGTGGGCTCACTCTTTTTTGGCTGCTAGTTTTTCTGAATATGACATTACTGTAAATTAAGAACCTAAACATAAAAATGCGGGATTTTCAAATCCTTGGTCCAGATTCAAGTCACTTTTGCAGGCAACTCAGCTGATTGAAAATTAAAATATTTAATAAAATCAACCATTTAATTTGACTTTTTTGATTTATTTAAATTAGAAAATTTGAATCCCTTGACCAGATAACTCAACTAACAAAAGACAAAACACAACAAACAAATGCGGGATACATGAATCAGAAATGCAGTATTCTTATGTATGATTTAATATTTCCTGTATGTCAAACAAATCATAGACATCATGTAAAACTTAACAAGTTTGAAATTGCGGGATTGTCAAATCCAAGAACCAAATTTCAAATCAAAAATGAGGTGAATTTGAAATAAATATAATTTATGGGTGTCTCAAAAAGGATGATAAAGGATCTAGAGTAGATTTTTGCTAATTCTTTTAGAAATCATAGGCATTCTCAAAAAGCACCCTATTCCATTTTAGGACAGCTAAAATTTAGATACTTGATTACAGTAGATTTTAAAAATTGCTAATAATAAAATAGAATTATATATTACAATCTATCTTATCACATTATCTTTTCCTTGATGTGTTGATAGTTCATTGCTGTTAATAATGTGATTGCGTTTAATTGGATAGTTTCACCTCCAGTTGCCTTGGCAATAGGAAATCAAGTTGCCTCCACAACCACAGCTGATCTCAGGGAGGTGACTTGATTTCCTGTTTCCAAGGCAACTGGAGGTGAAATTATCCAATTAAACGCAATCACATTATTAACAGCAATGAACTATCAACACATCAAGGAAAAGACAATGTGATAAGATAGATTGTAATATATAATTCTATTTTATTATTAGCAATTTTTAAAATCTACTGTAAACAAGTATCCTTAATAGCAATACATGAATACATAGTTAGTAAACTGATGGTTTATCTTTCTCACCTCTCCTTCCCTCCTAAAAAAGAAGTTTTATGGCCCCTGGCTATGCCGGGGGCCAAATTTTTTTTTAAAAATTTCTGCATCATCAGGTGGGTACCTCATATACAATTTATGGTTTTGTGGTTGCTATATTAGTGATTTAGAGTGCAGAATATTGCATCATTTCCAGTTTAGACAATTTTACATTTCACTTAATTTCATGTCTAAACATGGCTGTTGAGATTGGATTTTTCATTTGATTTTATCCAGAGTGGAGCTTCTTGATTTAGGTTGATTTGTTCTAGTTACTTACTGTACATTCAATTTGGATTCCATTTCCTGCAATTATTATTTGAGTTTACTAGTGGCATTCAAAAGTGATTTGAAATTTGACTCTTGGATTTGACAATCCCCTGATTTCAAAAAACATAGCAAACTTAATGAAAATGGTTGCTGGATTTGAACACTTCAAATCTGATTCCAGTTAATTCATTCTGTCTATTGGGAATATGCAGTTTGACTTGAACTTTGCAAAGTGTCAAAAATGCATGCTCAAACTTCCAGCAAGGTCCCAAACAAGCAGGTTTGTGACCTGCAATCCAATTATCTGTTCACTTGAAGCCAAGCTAGGAAGTCAACTCAAATTACCAAATCCAACAACATGAACAGATGATGATCCCCTACAGTGGATACCTTGTTTTGGCGCTTGACTCATTATCAGTGTGAGGTTAGGCTGATTGACCACAAACAGTCAGGCTAATCATGGCACACAGATCATTACATTTACACACTGTAGAATCACTGGACTGATACTCTATTAAGTTTAGTAATTATACGCTGTATAATCATGAATATATTATGAATGATATGGCAGTTATATGCCATATAATCACTAATATATTATAATGGATACGACAGTTATAAACTGTATAATTGTTAGTCTATTCAGATAAATGCAACAATTATATGCTGTATTATCTTTGATTATCATTCTGATGTGTCATTACACGCCGTATAATTACTAGTTGATATGGCTACTATACACTGTATAAACGTCAGTCAATATAGTGATTATCATTGATTACAAGGCATGAAATCACTTAATGATCAACTGTATATTGCCCATACTATCCTGCTGAATGTTGTATCAACTCAGCCTTACCCAGCCTGATAGTTTTTATGAGCATATCAAACAAGTGGTGCACAAAGGTCATTGAAATACCAAGTTTGGGTCAGCATTACACGGCGTATAAGTGAGCTTCCTAATGGTTTGGGTCAGCATTACACAGCAGATAATCCACAGGTCAATACTGGATTGAGTCTGCTATTATACAGCGTATAATCCCCAATTTGACCCGTTGCATTAATAAGCAGAAGGCTCGCCAGCCAGAAAAGGATCACTGATTAAGCCCTACAAACAGAACACTGGAATTCCACCTTCCAATGTGAGAGGGCTGAACAGGGACAATTTCTAAGCATCAACTAAATATGGCAAAGTTTCACAGCGCAATAATAGGCGTGTAGGATACAGCCAACCAGCAAATAACAGTAGGCTGGCTCAAGAAGAGCGTAGGCTGTAGCTGAAGTGCCATGTACGCCTGTAAAGGCCAGTAGCAACACACATGCCAAGGACAGCCAATCAGGATATGTGCAGCCAGCAAAAATGGACCTATTGCAAAGGTAGCCACTGAGAACTGTCTGAAAGGACAAGAACAAGGGTTGTTGCAGTATATCTTGATATAGACGCCTGAAAAGATGACAAGAAGTTCTTAGCTACACCTGGATAGATTGCAGCTGCTGGCTAGATTGTACTCCAGTTTCAATAAATGTAATTATCTTCAAAGTTCTATTCTATTGTAGTCTGTAGTGCTATTGCATAGGATTAGGTAGAATACATTGGCAAGGCTAACATCTATCTGTAGCTTTGAACATACTAGTAATAACACAAGTTTCTCAACAACCAGGATCAAGCCACTCCCTTCTTCCATCCAACCATGTGATTAACAATCATGTTCCTGCTATCCTTGATTCACATTGACTATATAATCACTATCTCTCAATAAAGATATTTAACTAGCTTCTAAGTATTTTCCCCCTTGTAACTCTGCTAAAACAGCACAGTTACAACAAAAGTTTCTATGAGTTCCTGCATTTTTAAAAATCCAAACGAAAATACAAAGAATTCAATTTAATCAAAAAGGCTATCCCACAAAAGTGATTCAAAATTTGGATCAAGGATTTGACAATCCCACATTTTTACATTCAGGTTCTGAATTTACAGTACCATGTCATCCCCAATTCCACCTGTGAGACCTTCACAAGGCTCATGGAAGAGACCAAAGACAACAGGAAGGCCACAGCCATTGTCTGGATCTCAGAAAAATATGCCCATAGGCTTTGCACAACTTACCTGAAAACAGGTACCACTCTCCTTTTGGAGAAATTCAATCATGAACCAGTTCTATTGGTCAAGCAACACCTGTGGGCCATCTGACAGTGGATTGAGCAAACTGCCATCTTGAACTGGAAAATATTCAGTTGATGGTTGAGTCTGTTTTTGGAATCCAAGCTTTGGATTCCACGTGCTACCAAGCAGTAAAAAAATTAAATTTATTGCAGAAAAAGCTCAAAGTTTCTCCCTATAACTGTAATAATCCATAAAAAGTTGTCTACTGGAAAAAATACACCAATATGGTAACTGATCTCAAGGAGAAGGGGACCATCAAATTCTACTACATTGACAAGTCCTCCTTTGTGTTGTCAATGCACAACAAGTATGGGTATGTCCCCAAAGGCAAAAAGAACGGCATGTCCCGGCGGCAGCTGTCTGGTCTGTTGCCTATTCAATGGTAGCCCTTCTTGGTCCGCTTGGCATTGAGCTCTATCAAATGATCATGAGATCCCAAAACAGTACAACTATGAGATTAGGCTGATTGGTCAAAAATGATCAGGCTAATCATTGCACACAGATCTTCATCAGTTACACGCTGTATTATCACTAGGTTATCATTTAATTAAGTGTAGTGATTATATGCCGTATAGTCATTAGTTTATTATAATTGAGATGACAGTTATACGCCATTTAAATGTTAGTTTATATTAACATATACAGTAATTATACACCATATAATTATCAGTTTATTATAATTGATATAATGATTATATACCGTGCAAATGTTAGCCAATATAGTGATTATCATTGATTACACGGTGTGTAATCTTGAAATCATCAATTACATATTGCTCATTTTATCCTACTGGACGTTGTATCAACTCAGTCCCACCCAGCCTGATGGACGTATATGAGTATATCAAGCAAGTGATGTGTATATGGCTAGGAAATACTGAGTTTGGATCAGCATCACATGGCGTATAATTGGTTCCTTATTGGTTTGGGTTAGCATTACACAGCAAATAATCCACAAGTCAATATTGGATTGAGTCAGCTATTATATGGCATATAATCCCCAATTTGAACCATTGCATTAATAAGCAAAAATCTTACCAGCCAGAAAAGGATCACTGATTAAGCTCTGGAAATAGAATACTGGAATTCTACCTTCCAATGTAGGAGGATTGAACAGGGACATTTATAAGCGTCAACTAAATACAGTGTAGTTTCCCAGCGTAATAACAGGTATTTAAGATACAGCCAATCAATAAATGCCAGTAGGCTAGCTCAAGAAGAGCATATGCTGTAGATGAAGCGCTAAGTACGCCTTGCTAAGGCCAGTAGCAGCACACATGCCAAGGTCAACCAATCAGGATAGGCGCAGCCAGCAAAGATGGACCTTTTGCAAAGGTAGCCACCAAGAACTGCCTGAAAGGACAAGAACAAGGGTTGTTGCAGTATATATTGATACAGACACCTGAAAGGATAACAACAAGTTCTTAGTTACACCTGGATAGATTGCAGCCGCTGGCTAGATCATACTCAAGTCCCAATAAAAGTAATTATCTTCAAAGTTATATTCTATTGTAGTCTGTAGTGCTCTTGCATAGGATTAGGTAGAGTACATTGGCAAAGCTAACATCTATATTTAGCTTTGAACATACCAACAATAACACAAGTTGCTCAACAAAGACCTTTCTGGAATTTCTCTGATTGGTTTGGGAGCGCCTGAGGCGCACAAGCTCAGGCTTCACCAATGTCATTGTGCTAGACAACATCAGACTCTACAAGGCAACAGATATTCTTTCAGAATTCCAGGTAATTGATCCTGGTGTTGCCATTGCCTTGCAAAAATAGGCTACAGCGCCTTTACGTCTTCTCTTCCTCCCTGTCTATTCCCCATTCCTCAACCCAATTGAGGAGGTTTTTGAGTGGCTCAAGAGATTTTTCAAGAAAGGGGCACCACCTGGGCCCAATGGTTTGTTCAATTTGCTGCAGGTTGGTTTCCATACCCTCCCAGCTGAAACTGTGGCCAAATTCTATGATCACACAGATTTTTTTCTCCCTGTGTGCCTTGCCAAACAGCTAATCAATTAAAGGCTTTGCTGTTCTCAATGTATTTTTGGATTTAATTTTTTAATATTTGTTTTTATTTAGTTTAATTTGTTTTGACTTTATTCTGTGATTCTGCATATTGCGTCAGGTATAATAAAAATTAACAAAGCAAAGACAATTGAATGAATGAATGGACAAATAAAACACAAGAATATTTACATTTTTATTATTATGATTTTATTTAGGTTAGTGTTTTCACGTTTTTTATATGATTCTAATTACATACTGTCATGTTTATAAAAATTAACAAACAATAAGGGTGAATGGATGAATACACAGAATATTTTTTATTAGGTATTTATTTGTTGAATATAGATGGTTTGAGTAGATTTTTTTCAAAATAAAAAATTATATATATGCTGAGTTTAAACTTCTGGGAAGTATAATAAACAAGATAAAGAGGAAGATTAAGAAGAGAATGATAATTTATTGGATATGAATATCGGATAATATATAGTATCATGGGAAACCACATGCCTTTCATGTATGTTATGATGGTCATGGTGCTTATCTGAGTAATTTTCCTCTTAAGTCACAAGGCTTACTCAAGTTGTGTTCTGCTTAGGAGCTGGATTGGGTGATCCCCGTAATAGATGGTCAAATGATATTGGTTCCACCAACTTAATGATTAGTTGGTGAGCCGTTTGGTGACTCATTTAGTGCACTAATTGGGGTGTCAATTCCCTGAGAGGGAGTAATAAAAGATGTTGTGGAATATCCCCCTGGAGTGCTGGAAGGCAGAGCCTTAGGGATTTTCTTGAGTGTTTCAGGGACACAAGCTTGGTATTGATCCAGTTTAGTGTTGGGAACAGGGAGTCTAGAGTTGCGCTGGGCTGTTCTTGCCTTACATAGGCAGAGTTGGTCATGGTGCATATATTTTAGTTCAGTTTGGGCCCCAATTCCTTTGATGAGATAGGTATTGTTGGGCTTGACTTCCATGACAATGCCTGGTCTACATAGCCCTATATCTAACTTATGCTGGTTGTGGTTGACAACCCAGATTTCATTACCAACTTGTAATATTTCCTGCTGTAGGGGGATGGCTTCCCTCTCAACCCTTTTACATTACATTTCTTCTTGGTCTTTTCTAGCATGTTGCATGTTGGGGTTGCTGTTGTCTGGCACCTTTTTGGGCAGAGGTAACTGTAGTCCTGTGGCCGTACTAAAAAGGGCAGGCTTTTGTTCATAGACAATTTTGCAAGGGCTTTTAACCGTGTTATGGTTGACTTGTGTTCTACAGACCATGAGTGCTGTTGGCAGCATGTCAACCCAGGCCTTTGGATTGATAGCAGATAACTTACTGAGGGCTTCTACAAGTGAGCTGTTTAGTTGTTATACTTGTCAATTTTCTTGAGGGTGGTACAGGCTGGCTGTGATGTGTTTTATTTCATTCTTGGCAAGATAGATATTGGTGTCAATGAACTTAAGTTTGGTGCCTCTATCTGAGATCAGGAGTTCAGGGTTCCCAAACTTGGCTATGATTTCTTTCCCAATAATTGTCTCACATCATTGACTTTGTGGTCATTTGTAGCTTGTGCTACAGGCCATCTGGTTGCATAGTTGATAGCTATTATGATGTACTTCTTGCCCTTGTTTTTTCCAGGAATTGGTACCACAATATCAAATAACCATACTTTGAAGGATTGTGTGATGAACACAGGTACTACTGACTTAGGTGGTGCCTTGGTTTGGGCGTACTTTTCACAGATTTTGCATTGTTCCAGTACCTCTCTGATATCATCTAGAATTTTGGGCCATCAGTAGCATGCCTTGAGATATTTGTTCAAGTTCCTGCTACAGATGTGTCCCAGGTCTCTGCAATATCAGAGGATTGTGTCAATTTTGTGCGTTGACAAGATGTAAGGTACAGTATCACCATTTGGAAGTATTTGGTGCAAGGTACCATATACATTTTTGAGCATATGGTGTTCTTAAGGACCTTCTCTTGGATTTCAATTGGGGTGCCAGGTGGGAAACCTTCCTGGAGATTCCCCATGATTAACATGGGCCATTCAGGGTTGCCATCAGCGCAAAGGACATGTTTGCTGTATAGCCTTGACAGGGCGTCTGCAGTAAGCATTTCCTTTCCTGGCTTGTATTAGATTTGCATGGGGTATCTCTGTATGAGACTCATTCATTTGGCTTGTCTTCTTGACAGGTGTTGTTGTGTTTTGAAGAATATCAGCAACTTGTAGTTGGTGAGTACTTTGAACGTTTGTCCCCCCAGATAGCATCACCATTTCATGAGGCAATGTATGATGGCTACTAACTCTTTATTGTGTATGGGATATATTTTTTGTTGTCAGATAGTTTCCTTGAATCATATGCCACAGGGAGGAAGTTCTTTTCTGCCATTTGGATATGGAGCACTCCTCCTATGGCATAGTCAGATGCGTCAGTTTCTAACTTGTAGATCCCCTCACAATTTAGGTATTGGAGGATAGGGGCAGTGACCATACATTCTTTTAGTTGGCAGAAGTGCTTGTCTCACAGTGGCATCTAGACAAACTTGGTTATTTTGCCTGTAATGGCAGACAGGGGGGCTGTTAGGGCACCCCAATAAGGGATGGACCTTCTTATGTAGGCTATCATCCCAAGGAGTGAGCAGAGTTTGCTCTTATTTCTTGGGGCTGGAATTTCAGTTATGGCACGTATTTTGTCTGGATCTGGTTTGATTCCATCCTTGCTGATAATGTGAACAAGGAATGGGAGTTCAGCCAAAAACAATTAACACTTTGATGGTTTTGCAATTAGTTGGTTTTCTTCAAGGGTGCAGAGGACCAGGCAGACATCTTCCCAGTGCTGTTTCAAGTTTGGGGTATAGATGATGATGTTGTCCAGGTAGACAATTGCCTGTTTTCTGATGTGTTATTTGAAGACCTTGTTCATGAAGGTCACAAAGGTGCTGGGGGCATTGATCATCCCAAAATTGAGAACAACACATTCAAAGGATCTGCATTTGGTTAAGAATGCAGTCTTTGGAATATCTTCAGGTTTCACGCAAATTTGGTGATATCCTGCTGTCAAATCAATTTTTGTGAAGATTTGGGACCCCCCTAGGGCGCCAAAAAGGTTGTCAATCAGGGTCAGAGGATACCTTTTCTTAATTGTGACCTCATTGATAGCTCTGTAGTATGTGACTAGGCAGAGGTCTCTGTCTTTCTTGGTCACAAAGAAGAAAGCAGCGCCAAAGGGCAACTTTGATGGTTGTATGAGTCCTTTATCAAGGGCTTTATTGAGGTAAGTCTTTAGGGCGTCATCTTCTTGTGGTGTAAGGAGGTATATAGGTTGTGGTTTAGGAACACTTCCTTTTAGGTCAATCTCATATTGTATGCCACAGTGTGGTGGTAAACCTGGTAGGGTTTCTTGGAAGACAGAGAGAAACTCACTGACTAGTTGATCTTGGATATAGTCCTTTTCACTTCTGGTCTCTGTATTTTTAAAGTGGATAACTTTGTATGTACATGTGTTCCAGTTGATCTTGCTAAGGTCAGTTTCCTCTTTTGTTTTCATAGTTTTCATAAACACATGATTTTTCATAAGCGTGTCAAGATGAGTTGGGTGAACATGGTGATGCACCTTGCCTCACTGTATAGTGAGGGTAGTGCTATCCCATTCAATATCAGGTTTGGTCTTTCTCATCCAATCCAGGCCAAGTATAACATCATACTTGGGGATTGGTATGATGGGGCCACTGAGCATAGTTTGTACGTCTCCAATTTGGGTGCAGAAAGGTTTTGCCTCTTGTGTGACTGATGTGCTTTGGTTGTCTGTCATGATGACTCTCTTGACGTTGCTTTGGCCTGAAGATAGTTTCATGAGGTTGAAAAATTTCTTGTCAACAAGGGATTGATCTGCTCCAGTGTCAAATAGTGCAGTACCCTGATATCTGCAAAAACAGAAAGGATAATTGAGGAGTTTGTTTTTAGTTTGGACAGCAAACAGTAGAGGATCACTGGAGGGTAATTGGATCATGGTGATTGAATCCACGTCCTGGTCCCTGTACAAGTATTGTAAAGTGGGGGAGGGCGTCTTGCCTAAGCACTCCCCTGAGCTTTCTCTCCTTTTTGGTATTTTCAGTACTTGCTTGGTTAGCCTGCGCTGTACAGTTACCGGTTTGAGGATAGGTGTTGTTGGCTCAATTATTTTGCTTGTTTGGTTGAGGGTTCCTCTTGGCTGTAGGGCTCTCCTTTAGCTTGCTGGTTGCATGTAGATTGTCAGATTTCTGAACTGCACGCTTTACTTCCAAGAATACATCTTCAAGGTTCTTGCAGCAGGTCATGTCAAACTGTTGCCTAATGTGTATGGGGAGGCCAGTGTAGAAGTCCAGCTGTGGCCCAGGTTCATCAAAGTTGATGGTGTTGGGGGCACAGTTGCATAGATCTTTAAATGTAGCAATGTATTCCTCAATTTTTCCTGTCATTTTGAACGTTCTAAGGTCAGTCATGATTACAACGTTGGAGTCCTTCATGGAGAACTTATTGAGGAAGGCAGCTTTGAATACCTCCCAGTTTTCCTTCTGGTCAGGGTGCTGGGCTAACCATTTGCTTACAAAACATGATACAGTTCCTGTGACAGAAAGGGCAATCTCACTGACCCAGAGTCTGTGGGGGGTAGTCCATCTGCTCAAATTTGCTTTGTGTACTGTTGATCCAGAGGGAGGTATTTTACTGACATAGCCTTGCAAAAGCCCCAATTTCTGCTGAACGTAGGCGTTGAAATGCAATGTTAGGTATTTCAGGTTGCTGTGGTTCTGTTGCTGCTGGGGCTGCAGGTAAAAGTATTTGGGCTTTGAGAGTGTTGTACTGTTTGATGGGTACAATGTTGTTGTCTTATATGAAAAGGCCTGTAGGGACGTCTTGTCCTTCTTTGTAGTCTCTCCAGCTGTTAGGGAGTACCATTGCTTGGGTCTTTTTCTTAGGAGGAGTTTATCATTTGAGTTAGATAGGTATGGATAACCTACCTGTGCTACCACTGTTGAGTTTATACTTCTGGGAAGTATAATAAACAAGATAAAGAGGAAGATTAAGAAGAGAATGATAATTTATTGGATATGAATATAGGATAATATATAGTATCATGACAAGCCACATGCTGTCCATGTACGTCATGGGGGTCATGGGGCTTATCTGAGTAATGTTCCTCTTAAGTCACAAGGCTTACTCAAGTTGTTTTCTACTTAGGAGCTGGATTGGGTGATCCCTGTAATAGATGGTCAAATGATAGTGGTTCCACCAACTTAATGACTAGTTGGTGAGCTGTTTGGTGACTCATTTAGTGCACTAATTGGGGTGTCAATTCCCTGAGAGGGAGTAATAAAAGATGTTGCAACATATAGAAACTTAAAATAGTATTTGGGTGTAGACTTTTATTGGGGGTGGGAGCAGCGGAATTCCAGGATATTGTGTTGAAATATATCAATAATTTCTATTGACAGCGCGTATGTTGACATTTAACCTGTACTAAATAAATCACTACAGGTAGAATACGGGAGCATTGTGAAAAAATTGGCTAGGAGTATTTTTTCTGGTGGAGCAGCCATCCCATAGGTGGCAGCAAGAATAACTGAATCCTGAATAATATGCTATATTGAGCTGTATCCAGGGGCAATTTTTCCTGTCTAATAAATGGAGCACTACATTCAGTTTTTTTATAGCATCAGAGTTGTTGCAGGCTTCTGCTTTAAGAAACATCAGTACAACAAGACCTAGGTAAACAATCAAGTGAAGTCTCTGCCCCGCAAACAGGGTGGAGAACTCACAAAATTTGTTATATAGGGTATTAATTTTATTCTTAAAGGACGTAGTGGCAAAGGTTTTTTTCATTATTTTTGGTTGCTGTAAATTGCGCCATTAATGCTATTTTGATATAGCCTTTGAATATTAATTTGTACAAAGATTTGGTTGGGGTTGCTTTCAATTTTGGGAATTCCTTGCCCTCTGTAAATGGGTCTGTTCTAATATACATCTATTCTGGAATATCCTACCTGCCCTTGTCTGACCCATTATGACCTCACCCCAATGTGACTCCCTCAATCACTCTGTCTACCTAATGAGTAATCATTGATCCTTGTCTACTATTTATATAGAATTATTTTTCCTAATAAAGACAAGTTTATCCACATTTTTGTTGGCTTTAATATTCTCCAAGCTTTTTCCTTTCCTTTTTGCCAAAAGGAATTCCTCATTTTGTATTCCAGAAAATTAAGGTACATGCCCTTAATTTTGCCCTGAAGGCTAACCCAAGGCTAGCTTCAAACCTCAAATATTTTGTTATAAAGATTTCTGCCGTGTCCTTCTGGATGTTGTCCCCAGGAGCCAAACACAACATTGGTATACCAGTCTTGTTAGAGCACCAGAAGGCCCTGAAGTCTCCAAGGACTCCTACTACTGCAGGCATGACAGCAGCAGAACTATAGCTAAGTTTTTTTTTATTTTTTATTAATTTTTTAGGATATGTGATGGTTTGTGCTTGGTTGGGTAGTAGAAGCAGACTTCTTCTTTTCCTCTTTCCATCTTGGGTAGGTTTTGGTACAACATAGTTTGGATGAAATCCCAGACAAGCATGACAAAGAGCTTTCAGAAGCTAATATCTGGAACATACTGGTCAAGTTGCAGGTTGGGGGCCGCAGTCAAAGCCAAGACCCACCATTTGGTGTTGTCTTGCTTTGGTTGAAGTGATGTAAGTTGTTCTTGCTTCATTAGCTATTTTTTTAATTTATTAATCATTTCAGAGTTGGTGGCTGGTGTCAGGACCAGCTGACACCCTATGTGGGGGACGTAGTTGCTGTAGAATGTTTGCAATATGTACAGTCTTAGATAATGGCAGACTTCTCCTTCTGTTTCTTCTAAATAATAAAAAAAGTTAGTAAGATCTTTTTATTTATTTGATGTTTTATTTTTTACCTTCTTCTATATCTTTACCTGTTGCCCCCTTTACGGGGGCTGCTTCACAGGACTTGTCACTAGCTGGTTCCTGGTTATCTTCTGTTGGTTTTGTTTGTTTTTATTTTTTAGCTGCTCAGACATCAAGGGGTCCTTTGACCACACCTCTGCAGTTGCAAATCCTTTTGGCTTAAACCATAGATTGGCAAGAAAATCTTTTTGTAAATTTTGGAGCCTGTTCACAAGTTTCTTGGTATTATTGGGAATCTTCTTTTTCACAGCCTTCACGGTAAGTTTGTCTAGTGTCATAACTGTGCTGTTTTAGCAGAGTTACAAGGGGAAAATATTTAGAAGCTAGATAATAATCTTTATTGAGAGATAGTGATTATATAGTTCATGTGAATCAAGGATAACAGGAACATGATTGTGTTGATCACACAGATTGATGGTGAAGGGGGTGGTTTGATTCTAGTAATGAGTCAAGCACCAAAACAAGATATCCACTGTAAAGGATCAACATATGTTCATGTTGTTGGATTTGGTAATTTGAGTTGACTTCCTAGTCTGGCTTCAAGTGGCTGGGTAATCAGATTGCGGGTCACAAACCTGCTTGTTTAGAACCTTGCTGGCGGGTTGAGCCTGCTGTTTTGACACTAGTTTTTTTACCTTCTAACACCACCTCCTTTAGCATGTCCTTCCCTTTTGATTGGGCAAGTGCCTAAAGTAAAAGTGTAGAGATTGAAATCTCCAAATCAATGGGTTTTTTGATCTCCACACTTTTTTTCAATAAAAAAATTCCCAATAAATTTAATATTTTTCTTAAATTTGACTTTTTTAAAATGTTTTTACTAGTAGCTAAAATTGAAAACCAAGTTTGAAGTGCCCAAATTGATGCAATTTAAAACACACCTTAATTTAATTTGGTTTTTAAAATAGAATTTATTTACACCTTTGAATAGAGGGGACAGAATTGAAAGTGCAAAAATTGAAGTGCAAAAATATCTTCAATTTAATATTTGACACATCAAAATTAAAAAAGTTTAAATTTTAAAAATTTTTCTATATGTAAAAAAAGAAATCAAGAGCTAAAAAAAGCTTTTGTAACTTTAGGCAAATTTTTTAACTTTTTTTGTTCAAATTTCAATATAAAAAACTATTATAAGCTCTTTATTTTTAAAAACTAAAATTATGTCTCATAAAATTCATTTAAAAATTTACATATAGTTTCTTAATGGGTGCAGAAATTGAAAAAGTAGTCAAATCAAAATCCAAAAAGGTGCCAAAAAACTAGGACCACTTAATATTAATTTTTTTTGCAAAAAATTAATATTTTATTCACTATGCTTTATTAAATTCCTCAAATCAAAAGTGAGGAAATCAAAAATTGAATTTTTAGATTTAGTTACACTTTTTATAAGCTTATAAAATTTTAAATAATTAATAAAAACGTTTGAATTTCTTATGTAGATTCTTTAAGACCTGATATTTAAATATACAAAAAAGAAATAAAGTTTTTTAGTAGGTTTTTATTTTATTGCAATATTAATAAATTGGTGTGTTTTGGAGGCAATTTCAAAAAATATTAAATTAATATAATATTGTACTATGTTTCTCTATGTTATTTCAGGAGACAAAATCAAAGTGCTCAAATCAAAGTGCACAATAAAAAGTGCAGAAATCAAAGTGCCTAAAACAAAGTGTAATAAGATATTGGGTTTTTTTTGAAGGTTTCTCTTTTGAATTTTCTCCTTTCCCACCTCTCCTTTCCACCTCTCATTCCTCCTTGAAAAGAAGTTTTGTTGGCCCCTTGGCTGCGCCGGGGGCCAAAAAACTTTTAAAAAATTTCTGTGTTGTCAAGAGAGTGGATTATATAAAATCCAATACTAAGTAGAAAAAACTTTCTTTTCTTTTTTCTCTTCTCTTTTTCTCTTCTTCTCCTTTCTTACCCTTAGTTATCTTCTACTATTCTCTTCCAATTCTTACCCTCAATTATCTTCTACTATCCTCTTTTCATTATTACCCTTGATTATCTTCTATTATTCTCTCTCCATTATTACTCTCAATTATCTTCTACTAATCTTTCCATTATTACCCTTAATTATCTTCTACTATATCTTTTACTATATGTATTAGAGTAAAATAAGATGTATAAAATGTTTCTCTTTGATACACAACCTTGAACTATCTATATCATCTTTTGGGAAAAGTACTGTCTTTTTAATACAAAAATATTCAAGTCTTTTTTATGATATGTAAGTGCAGATTCTTGATATCTTTGAATGTTGTGACTTATTATAAATAAGATATAAGACTATATCTTTTATTAAGTATAAAATTGTATAGTCTATCTTTAATAAGAAAGTAATGTACCTTATATTATTTTTAAAATAGATTTTTATAACTTTTATCATTGAAATAAGATCACTAATAAACCAAAATACCTAAAATCATATGCTTGTATCCTGTAGGAAAAATTCTTTATTTTGCTTATACTGAAGTATTAATATAGCTTTACATAAGCTGGAAATTAAATTAAACTTTTTTATTAAACTTATAGTTTATAAAGCAGTTTTTTTGTTTATTTCATATTATATATTCAATTAAATACAGTTATATATAAATTCTAGTCTAATTTTGCTTTTGAAACTGAAATAAACTTTCTTTTAAAAACAGCTAACCTAAGGATTTTTTTTATTATCTAGAACATTTTTTTGTTGCAGAAATATATTTCTTGGGGTCTTTTCAGTCTAGAATTTTTTTTAAATATACAGTTTTATATTATAAACTGTATTTTTTTCTGCTTCAAATTTAACCTCTGGAAAATCAATTTTTGCACTTTGATCTTTGATATTTTGATTTTTACACCCTACATAGTGTTTCAATTTTTGCACTTTTTGGGGGTCCCATTTTCGATTTTTGCACTTTTGACCTTAGGAACTTTGACCTAAGGAATTTGCCCTTTTGATTGACCTCCTTGATTTTATCCACCTCTGCGTCCAATTCCTTTATCATTGCCTTCAATTCTGCCATGTTTTCCTTGTACTTATCCCAGCCCTTTTTATACCAATAAACTATCCCAATAAACTATATCTATTCTATTATAACTAATAGAGTTTAAATAAATATATATTGATTTTACTTATGATATTTTATTAGTTTCAAGCACCACTATTCATTTGATATTGATATTATGTATATTTATTGTATATTTAACCCAATCTTAGTATCATGAACAACATATTTTGTTCAAGTACATGTTTTGTCCAAGTAAAACATGATTTGTTCTCAAATCAGTGTGCCAAGTTTAACCCAAAGTACATATTTATTATAAGATAACCACTTTCATGGATTATATGTAGATCATATATTTTAGAGCGCATAAACAAGCCCAATCTTAGTATCATGAAGAGCATATTTTGTCATGTATATGTTTTTTCCAAGTACAATATAGTTTAATCTTGAATCAATATACCAATTTTGACCCAAAGTACATATTTATTAAAAGATAGCCACTTTCACAGGTTATATGTAGATCATTTATTTTAGAGATATATGTGTTTTTATGGATTATTTAAATTGATTATATTGTTTTCTATTATAACTTTAATATATTTAAAGCACTACAGTAAAGCAAATTCTAAAAAATACAAGTGTTACGTACCAGCCAATTGAAATAGGTGTACATCTGGTGTCTTTGTGCTTGGCTCAGACCAGACATGCCTCAGTTAGTGCAACCAGTTTAACTTGATGAAATAAGCCTGATGAAAAAAGACATGTCTTTATTTGCAAATTAGCACTTTCTGACTTGTGGTCACTCTAGCACCAGACCTCTGGGATCTCTGGTGCTAGATTAACCACAAGTTGGCGTGCCAATTTGCAAACAAAGACATGTCTTTTTTTACCAAGATTATTTCATCAAGTTAAACTGGTTGCACTAACTGATGTGTGTCTGGTCTGAGCCAAGCCCAAAGACACCACATGTACACCTATTCCAATTGGCTGATCTGTAACACTTGTAGTTTTTAGAATTTGCTTTATTGTAGCGCTTCAAATATATTAAAGGTATAATAGAAAACAATATAATTAATAATTATTAAAGCAGCAAAATTTAAGTTGTGGCATGATAAAAATCAATCATCACTTTATTTAAATGTAAATTATTTATTATAACTATAAAAACTTGTAAACATTAAACCAATATAAATTAAAAATAAAAGTTATTTGGGGCAAGTTTTATTGGGGGAATGAGATTAGGAAGTGCAAACTAGGTAGCAGACTGGGTTGAGGAGGAAGGACTTGATTGGCTGGTGGGGTTGGTGCAGGTCACCTGGGAGTATTGGATGGGGCCTTAGGCGGCTGGAGGACCCAATGTGAATTGAGTTCCTTGATTGGATTGGTGGAATTGATTGTGCATGCCATCATATTACAACTTGGGGAAGACAGTGATTGGATTGTACACTGGGGAGTCACAAGGTGGCATTTGGGGATCATTTGGTGATTTTCTGTTGCCAAGAGCATTGAATGTCATGTTTGTAAACATGTCAGCAATCTTCTGATGAGGAAACAGCACTGATGGGTTGTTGGACGCACTAAACACTTGGCTGAAGATTGTGGGGTTGGCCCACAGATGGTATCTCTAATGTTGAAGAACAACACATCACCCAGGTGAAGATCAGCATGTCTGGCACAGAAAATTGAGATGTTATGGCTGTCTGCTTGGATCTTCCTGGAGGCCACTTCAGTGCACTTCATTTGATGGCTCAGGAAAATTTTGAAGCTGGAATTGGCCAAGCTCCAGGTAGGAAGCAGGTTGGAGAGGAATTTCCTGTACCAGTAACCATTGGTGTAACTGGTTGTAGTCTGGTAAAATACGGTCCCTTTTGGGGAAACTGCAAGGAATGCACCAATCACTTTCTCCTGTTCTCCCTTCCATTTGCCCTTGGGAGCGTTCTTTTCACTCAAAGTGCAATCATCATGGAACTGAAATGAAAATTTATAATAAGATATAAATATAGTATTTTCTGAAATAGAGGAAAGGCAGTGGGTTAGGGTGGCACTAATTACACAGTCATAGGGCAAATCAGATTCATCATATGGCTTATTGGCTGGCCAATTGATCATAATCAGAACATCAACTACAAGACCATGCATCCAGAGCTGCACTGTGCGTTTGGCAATGAATATGTCCTGGAGCCCAAGTAGGCAACAGACCTCAGTCAATTGAAGGTAGGGTTGCTCTGAAGGATTTCAAGTATTAGAGTATATGTATCATTGATCTGGAAGTCTTGTTGCTTTGTTGGCTTCTTGGCCAGCTTGGTACCAACTCTCTTCAAAAGAACCTGGAACTCCTGCTTAATCACTACCTTGGTAAATTGAAGCCAATTGGATATTTTGGCAAAATTTACGCCACTCTGGTTAAGGCTCACAATCTCCTCTATCACCTCATTGGTTATGATTTGACGTTTTTGGCGGGCTTGAGGAATTAGGGTATCTGAATTAGGCAGGTTAAGATTTAATTGGCCTGAATTCTCAAGAAATGGTTGGTTTAGGTTGGAGGGAGCTACAGTTGTCCAGTCTCCAAAATGTGGCACATGCACAGGTTGGGCCTGGTCTTGGGGAGCACCGTATTGGCTATCAGAAAAGCCATCTGTGGATGGGCCTGGTGACACATATAACTCAGCCTCCTCACAGCTTGCATTAAATTGGGTGTACACAGGGGCTATTGCAGTTGCATCCCCTAGTTCATCAGCCTGAGCTTAGAGTAGCTCCCATTACTGCTCCTCAACAACATCAAAGTTATCTTCACTGGTGAAACTCATACTAACACAAAGCAATAAAAATTATATTAAAACAGAAAAGCAAAGTATTTCTAGGAACTTGATTTTATTTAAATAAGTGTTCCTTTTTGAGACATTCTCTCTGACATAAAATGGCCAAATTTAGAAGCACACACATTAAAAACAATGAGGTAGTTTCCTGAATAGATTTTGATGAATTCACTCCTAAAATCCACCATTTCCTATTTTAATCCAAAAATAATCAATATTTTTAAAAATGAGTTGTATTGTGTTTAGCTCATCACTTTTGTGACTGAATCTCATGTGTTCTATGTTTGTATCATATTTGCCACACACTTTTAATCAAATTTGATGTAGAATGATTCAGAAAGTGACTGTTTTGAATTTGAGTTTCATGTGTTTACTGTCTCATTTTTGGAATTAAGAATTCGACTTTTTTTGTGATTGATTATTTTTGTTTTCCAGCCCTAGATAAATAAAAACTTTATTAAGTAAATTGAACTTCAATTGCTTCCAGTTGAAATTTGTTTTGTGACTGAGTCCATGCGTTATAAACTGACTAATATATGTTTATCTCAACAGGTTTGAAAACCACTGTATTTGAAACATTTAATTATCTACTTTTATTTTCTAGCAGGGAAATTTAATTTAATTAGCTTTTAAAAAAGTAAATATTTAAAATTAAGCCTCTTAAATGCAAAAAAATTAAAAATAATTAAATGTGTGAAGCATAGATTTTGTTAGTAAATAGATTATATTTAAATTTTTGATTTATTGTATAGTTAAAAAGTTTATATATGAAGAAAATTATAGATGGATCAAATTTGACTGAAAATCAGTTGATAGAAAAATAACTAACAGAATATCTTCCTGCCCCTAGATACATCATGAGGCGCCTCTATGAGTGCCTGTCACAAATGAAATTTTGCTTCTAATAATAAATTGAAGTCAAAAATAGGAATTAAACCCTGCTCCCACCCCATGGCCCACCAGTGCAGAGGCCCCAGCTGCCTGCATTTTTGGGTGTGAGTCAGAGAGATGTTTTTTAAGCATCTCACAAAACCTAAAAGATTCACTGAGGTTAGATAGGGCTATGATACAGTGAGCATCACTGGAGGCCTAGACTTATGCCAAAGTAGCAGCCTACCAAATGGAGGATTTGGTGAAATCTGAATTAGCACCCGCTATCATGCCCTACCTCAAGTGACAGGCTCTTTAAAGAAGGGACAGGAAGATATTCTGTCATTTTTTTTCTGTTGACAGATTTTCTGTCAAATTTGAACAACTATTTTTTTTCATATGTAAATATTAAACTTTGCAACAATAAAAAATAAAAAGTTCAAAATAAAGAAATTTTGTTCTATGAAAATTATTATTTACAACTCATAATGCTTTCATTTTATTTATGGCAGTTAATTAATTTAACTAGATTTTTATAAGGAGAAAATTTAAAATTAAGTCTCTTAAAGACATGAAATAAAAATAGTTATATGTGTAAAGAATTGCTTTTTATAGTGTCAGGAAATCCTGATCTATCAGGGTTGACTGATCCATATTCCCATCACTAAAGCTATGGGCCAACAATTGACGGGCCACAGCCAGATGCAAGACATCTATTCCAGAATACAGAGAAAATATATCAAGACTGTTATATTTTAAAATCCAGAAGACACCTGAGACATTCTGGGTCTCAGGTCATGGGTCAATCCAGAAGCTTCTATAATTAGATGCTAGGCATTCTGGATCCCAAAATAGACACAAATCTGCTTTATGGAATAAAGACAGGAAATTACAAACATCCTGTTTCACCAAGAAATGGGACAGAAAACCACCTGTGCAAGTTTTTTGCATTAGATCAAGCACAAAACAGGACTCCACCTTATAGATGTCAACTTAGTTGGTCTCAACTAAGTCAAGGGATATCCAGGCTGAAGAGGAGAAATTAGCAGCCTAAGATATTACCTCATTCCAAAACCTTATTCAGGTTTGTAATCCAACTCTGGGGGTAAAACTAGTAGCTTGGGGATAATAGGCTAGCTAGTAAGAGTTATCTGCAGCTAGAAACCAGTCTGGCTTACACCTTCACACTATAAAAAGCCCTTACAAGATCACTTGGAAGGCAGACAAAATATAATCAACAACATTACTACTAAATCAAATAGTAGTAGTTTCAAGTACAATAAGAGCATATTATTGATACTTCCAGAATCTTGCCAAACTACCTCAGTAGGTGTTGTGTTCCAAAGACCACAGGACTCTCTCTTTACTTGGCTTCAGTAATGACAGAACTCTGCCAGTTACTGCACTTACACACATCAATTGGAAGCACATCTGTCCTCATACAGATATCCCAATCCCAACATACATAATACCTTTAATAAAAACAACAAATCTTCTTCAAGAATGCAAAATCTTGAAAATTAGTAAATAGAGTATATTTAATTTTTTGTTTTATTTTAAAGTTTAATATTTTACATATGAAGAAATAATTAGTTGGTTCAAATTTGACAGAATATCCATTGTCAGAAAAAATTGGCAGAATATCTTCCTGCCCCTTAAAAAACAAAAATTAAGTTCAAATTTTGATTTAATTCAAGAATTTATTAGTATAATATTCAGGAATATTAGTTATGTTGTAACTGTGCTGTTTTAGCAGAGTTACACGGAAAAGGTATTTAGAGGATAGATAATAATCTTTATTGTGAGATAGTGATTATATAGCTATTGTGAATCCATGGATAGCAGGAACATGTTTTGTGATCACACGGCTGGATGAAAGAGGGGGTGGCTTGATCCTGCTAATGAGTCAAGCGCCAAATTGAGGTATCCACCATGAAGGATCATTGTCTATTCATGTTGATGGATTTGGTAATTTGAGTTGACTTCCTAGTCTGGCTTTGAGTGACTGGGTAATTGGATTGCGGGTCACAAACCTGCTTGGTTGGAACCTTGCTGGCGGGTTGAGCCTGCAGTTTTGACCCCCGGCTGAAAGTTGGACTCCTCTGGAGGCAGGTTGTCAGGGAGGTTTTCAGGAGCCCAAGCGCCATACTGAACCAGTTGTTGTTTGGTGGCAGGCAGGGCGGTTTCACGTTGTTTCTGTCTCACTTTTCAGGGTTGTAGGCAGTTGTGGTGTAAGGTCTTGTCTTGCTTGCATTTCCTGAGTCCTTGCACAAGGTAAGTGTTGTTGTTGTTTACCTTTAGAATGATTGCTGGTCCTACTTTTTTGGGTTGTAGTTTGCTTTTGTCAACATTCATGACCCAGACTTTGTCCCCAACTTCATGTCTTTGACGTATGGGGATGAAGGTATTTTGTAAGCGTTCCTTTTCTTTAGCTGCTTGTTTGCTGTTGGCCTCTATTACTTGAGGGTCTGAGCAAGGGGGAACTTGACTTGGAATTTCTAGTTTGGGTCCTGTCAATGCTTGAATGATATTTGGCTGTGTGCTGTATACCAGTTCAAACGGGCTTTTCCCGGTGGATCTGTTCACTTGGGTTTGGCACACAAGTAATGCAGTTGGTAGCTGCTTATACCAGTCTTCAGGTCTCCCGGCGGTGAGTTTGGCTAGGGCTTGCACGAGGCTACCATTTAGCCGCTCTATGCATCCATTGGCCTGTGGATGGTATGGTGTTGTGACGGTGTGTTTAACCCCTTTTTTGGCAAAGTACACGTTGGTGTTTTTGGAGGTCAATTATTTGCCCCCATCAGTTATCAGGAGTTCTGGCTTTCCAACACTGATGATTATTTCCTTGCTAATGAATTATTGGACGTTGTTACTGGTGTGCATTTTCACTGCTTGAGCTACTGGCCACCTTGTCGCAAAATCAATGGCTGTGATGATGTAGTTCTTGTCATTGTGCTTTCCTGTCATGGGGCCCACAATGTCAAGAGCCCATACCTTGAACAGTAGTTGGATTTGAATGGGGAATACAGACTTAGGCGGGGTTTTTGCTCTTGGAAATTTTTTTTGCAGACCTCACACTGTTCTAACACTTCCTGGACATTGCGGTATAGGGTTGGCCCCAGGCTTATATTGGATGAGCATGTTAAACCTTTCTAAGACTTCCATCCACCGCGCTTGGCGCCGTGACAGGTTTGCTTATGTCTTGAAATAGATGAGCAACTTATGATTGGTTAGTGCTGTTGTGAGTTTTTCCTTGAGACATCTGAAACAGAGGTTGTGTTGGGGGGTCCATACAAACTTGGACTTGGCGCCTGTTATGGCAGACAAGGGGGCGGTCAAGACGCCTCAGTTGTGTATGAAGCATTGTACATAGGCCACCATTCCCAAGAAGGTGCGTAGTTCTGACTTGTCCTTGGGGGGTGGCATCTTGCAGATGGCTTGTATCTTCTGACTGTCGGGTTTGATGCCGTCTTTTGAGACTATATGTCCCAAGAAGGGTAGTTGCTCTTGGAAGAACTGGCACTTGGAGGGCTTGGCCAACAGTTTGTGTTGTGCCAGGGTTGCAAAGACTTCCTCCAGGTCTTTGTGATGCTGTTCCACCAAGGGGCTGTAGACAATGATATTGTCCAGGTACACAAGGGCGTGTTTGCCTATGTGTGGCACAAACACCTTGTTCATGAAGGTTACAAAGGTGGACGGGGCATTGGTCTTGCCAAAGTTGAGTACCACGCATTTGTAGGAACCATACTTAGTGCAGAAGGCTGTCTTGGGGATGTCTTCCTCTTTGATACAAATCTGGTTGTAGCCCGCTGTTAGATCAATCTTGGAGAAGGCGGAGGCTCTTCCCAAGGCGACAAAGAGATTGTCAATCAGTGGTAATGGGTAGCAATTCTTAATGGTGACTTTGTTTAAGGTGTGGTAGTCTGTGACCAGGCGTAAGGTAACGTCCTTTTTAGCTACAAAGAATATGGCAGCCCCAAAGGGAGACTGTGAGGGGCAGATAAGTCCTTTTTCCAGTGCCTCCTTGAGATAGGCGCACAGGATGTTGTCCTTGTTTGGGGTCAGCCTGTAAATGGGGCGTGCCTTGGGTACGGCACCCTTGAGTTGGATAGAGTGTTGGATGTGCTTCTCAGGGGGTAGCCCAGGTAACACTTCCTTAAAGATTTCTGGGTGTCAGGCCACAATGTTGCGGTCTTGCGGCGTGGAGGTATCCTGGTGATCCTTGAAGTGTATGATTTTGTACTGACAGGAGTCCCAGTCAATTGATTTAAGGTGTTCCTTCTTGTCCAGGGTCTCTGTGATGTGTACAAAGACGTGGTCTTGTAGGAGTTGGTCTACAGAGTCTGGGTAGATTTGGTGGTTGACACCTTCATGCTTGATGGTCAGCACTGAGGTTGCCCAACCCATGTGAGGGTTGTTTCTCCGTAACCAGTCTAGTCCCAGTACAATGTCAAACTTAGGGAAGTCAATGACAGGACCTTGGATGGTGGAGTGGAGGTTCTCAAGCATGACAGAGAAGGGAGCGGTTTCTTTTGTCACGGCAATGTGATGTTCATCAGCCAGGACCACGTTTTTAATCCGCAAAGGATTAGTGGCCAGCTTGAACTTATCCACAAAGCTGCTGTTGACTAAAGTTTGATCTGCGCCCGAGTCCAAGAGTGCTGAGCCTGTGTAACTGCAAAAGCGGAAAGGGTAAGACATCAATTTATTGGGATGTCTGGCAATGGTGTATAGTACTGGGTCCTCTGAGGGTACTTGGATCATTGGGCATTGGTCCACGTCCTTGGATTGGTATTCATCATTGGGCAAGTCAGGAGTTAAGTGGGGAGAGCTTGGCTTGCTTAGTGCTCTCCCTGGGCTTTTCCCTCATCTTGGTTGCCTTGGGTGGCGGTGACACAGAAATGGGTACAATTTGATTGGCCGTTGTTCCCATTCCCATTTCCATTTGAGTTCGTGGGCTTGTGGTTGTTGTTGTTATTATTGCCTCCAGGAGGGGGTTGAGAGGAGCACCCGCTTGAATGTGAGTCCTTGGGTCTTTCTCGCTTCCCAGTCTGTGCCTTGTGTAGAGTGTTGGACGTTTGTTTTGCTTTTTCTGCTTCACAGTACAGGCTTTGCAGGTTGGTAACCTGGTCCAGGTTCACATGTCTCATCACGTGCAACTTGAGAGCGTTGTAGTATATGAGGTGTGTTGCTGGAGTGTCAAAGGCCATATCAGATGGGGCACAGAGACGGAGTTCCTTGTAGGCACAGCTAAGTTCCTTCACAGTGCCTGTCTGGTTTAGGTTCTTTACTTGACAGACGATCATGAGTGCCGTATCCTTAAGCACAAATCTTGCCAAGAAGTCCTGTTTGAAGGTATCCCAGTTCTTGTCAGTGTGCTCTTTGTGCCACTTGTCACACCAGGTGCCAGCGTTATGGGTCAGACAAATGGAAATCTCCACAATCCAAAATTGCTGTGGGCATTCCATCTGAGCCAGCTTGCTTTGGACAGACTGGATCCATGCGGCAGCATTGTTGTCGTTGGCCCCTGCAAACGGGCCCCAAGGCGGCGCTGCAGAGTCTTTGTACAACATAGGCAAGCATGGTGGTTTTGTCCGCTGGTTGTGGCACCAAAGAGGGCAACTGGAAGAACCCTTGGGCAGACAGGGCGTTGAAGGCAGGTAGCAGGATCACCATGTTTTGGTAGAGGACAAAGCCATCAGATATCTTGGTACCAGGAGCATACAGCGTCCAGCCAGGCAGGAGGCCAGACATAATTCTGTCAAAGATTTGTTGGCTGCAGCGTGTGCAGGCAACAGGCAGAATTATTCAAGATAAGGTAGGATGGAGAGCCTACCTGTGCTACAATGTTGTAACTGTGCTGTTTTAGCAGAGTTACACGGAAAAGGTATTTAGAGGATAGATAATAATCTTTATTGTGAAATAGTGATTATATAGCTATTGTGAATCCATGGATAGCAGGAACATGATTGGTGATCACACGGCTGGATGAAAGAGGGGGTGGCTTGATCCTGCTAATGAGTCAAGCACCAAATCAAGGTATCCACCGTGAAGGATCATTGTCTGTTCATGTAGATGGATTTGGTAATCTGAGTCAACTTCCTAGTCTGGCTTTGAGTGACCAAGTAATCAGATTGCGGGTCACAAACCTGTTTGATTAGAACCTTGCTGGCAGGTCAAGCCTGCGGTTTTGACAGTTACTTTATTTTTTGCTTTTATCCCACATGTGTAGTTGTTCTTCTCTTTTTCTTATATAAATCATATTATAAAATAGGTTATTTTTCTTTCCTATGCCTGATGACACAGCTTCTGCTTTTCCTATCACTGCAGATGCAGATCTTTGGGTTATTGCTATCAAGCTCTGTTCTCCAACTGTGACATATGTTTTACCAGGTCTATCGATTTCTGCCTGCCACAAACTCCCTGTTTCACCTTGGTGATCTTCCCCTGGACACATACTTTTTATCTATAAATGAAGGCATTTAGTGTAAGGTCTTGCTAATAATGTAAAATATTATATACTAAACCATGTGAAGCATTTGGGTTGAGATTTAACAGGTAAAGAAAAGTAGGTACTGTTTGTAAGAGGCCCTAATGAGGCCTTCTAAAAACTTATAGTTTGACACAAAAGTGTCATTGAATTAACTAAGCCTAAACAAGCTATATAAAATAATGTGAGGACTAAAGATTTCTTTAGACTAAAGGAATGTTGACGTTAGGATGTTCCTGTGGGAGTATTGTAACATGAAAGTAGAGAGGTTATCCCTCATATAAAAGAATGGTGACAACAAGCCAATTGCTTGTTGTTGGGCTATCTTCATTCTAGTTATCCTAGCTATTAAAACACTAGTAAACTTAGAAAATGGAGATCTGGTCAGAAATGCTTTTTATATAACTTTAAAGGCTAATTTCAAAAGCTATGACTAAAAATATAAGTACAAAGAATAAAAGATTGAAAAGTAAATTTTAAAGATTGAAGAAAAAACCTGCTTATTATGATTTGGGAAAACCCACTTATAATTTTAGCTTAGAAGCCTATCCTTCTAAGGCCTTTATTTATAGAAAAGAAACATGAGCCTTGAGGAAAATCTGCAAGGTAAAACAGGGAGTTTTTGTCCAGGTAGAACTGATGGTCCAGGGAAAACACATGGTAGTTGGTGAAGATAGTCTTGGAATCAACAACCCAAAGATCTGCAACTGTAGTGGTTGGGGAAGGCAGTGGTTGCATCAGCAAAAAAGAAAAGGAAAAACCTATTTTCAAAATAGAGTTTATAATAAAATATAAAAGGAATAAGGAGGGGGCACACAAAAGCAAAAGCAAACCCAAAAGCAAAAAAGAAAACCAATGTAAGAATCTTGATTTAAAAAACTAATAATATTCTAAATCAAACTTAAGTTTGAATTTAAAACTTATTATTTTAAAGAGCTTGCCCTTTGGGGCAGGGCACAGCATTTAGAAGAGTAATATGATAAACTGAAATTCTAAGTGGGGTTTCCTAATCCATTTTTATTATTTTTACTTTAATCTTTTTAATTAAATTTTAAATCTTTTCAAATTTTACTTTTAAAATTTACACCTTTTTCTTTCAAGATCACCTGTAGTCTTTAGTTTTTTTTAAAAAAATCTCACTAAATTTCTTATTCAAATTTACTAGTCTTTTTCACTTAGTAGTTAGAATTATTGAAATGAAGATAGCCTGACAACAACCAATTGGCTTGTTGTCACCATTTTTTACAGAATGGATAACCTTTCATCCTTTATGTTAAAATATTCTCACACAAAATATCCTGACGTCAACATTCCATTAGTCACAAATAAAGTAGTTTTAAAAGCTACGGAAACAACCAAAAATACCTCAGATTTAAAAAAATGATTTCAGATTTGAACAAAATCCAACTATCAGGTTAAAATATACACTCTGTTAACAGTGTTTTTGGCGTTAATGAGCAAAATGGGTCAAAACAGCAAAGAAGTGCTCACATGCAAAGCAAAACTATTCAAAATACAATCCAAAATACATTGATTCACAAACAAAATGATGTGAGTTGACTTTTGGTGTACATATATTTACTATATGAATTGGTGACAAAATACACCCAAGCGTGGTGAGTAAAATCTCAACCCAAAACTGAAACCCAATAGCAAATCACTATGTAAGCAAAACCACTCAAATGTTGTGTGCAATGAACTGTACTCAAGAATGATACCAAGGTATCTAAAATAAGACACAATCCAAGACATAAATTTTAAAAATATTGTGTAGGGTGCTTAATTTGGCGTAAAATCTGGAAAAATGGGTGGAAATTATTTGGGTGTTCTAAAATGGATGTTGTACTGTAAATTCAGAAACTGAACGTAAAAATGCAGGATTGTCAAATTCTTGGTCTAAATTTTGAATCACTTTTGCAGGCAACTCATCTGAGTGAAAAAATGAAATATTTAATAAAATCAACCATTTAATTTGACTTTTTTGATTTAGTTAAATTGGAAAATTTTGAATCCCTTGAGCAGATAACTCAACTAACAAAAGACAAAACACAGCAAACAAATGCAGGATACATGAATCAGAAATGCAGGATTCTTGATGTCTATGATTTATTTGACATATAGGAAATATTAAATCATAGACATTGTGTAAAACTTAACAAATCTGAAATTGCAGGATTGTCAAATCCAAGAACCAAATTTCAGATAAAAAATGAGGTGAATTTGAAATAAATATAATTTACAGGTGTCTCAAAAAGGATGATAAAGGATCTAGAGTGGATTTTTTGCTAATTCTTTTAGAAATCATAGGCATTCTCAAAAAGCACCCTATTCCATTTTAGGACAGCTAAAATTTAGATACTTGATTACAGTAGATTTTAAAAATTGCTAATAATAAAATAGAATTATATATTACAATCTATCTTATCACATTATCTTTTCCTTGATGTGTTGATAGTTCATTGCTGTTAATAATGTGATTGCGTTTAATTGGATAGTTTCACCTCCAGTTGCCTTGGCAATAGGAAATCAAGTTGCCTCCACAACCACAGCTGATCTCAGGGAGACAATTTGATTTCTTATTGCCAAGGCAACTGGAGGTGAAACTATACAATTAAATGCATCACATTATTAACAGCAAACAAGCTATCAACACATCAAGGAAAAGACAACATGATAAAAATAGATTGTAATATATAATTCTATTTTATTATTAGCAATTTTTAAAATCTATTGTAAACAAGTATCCTTAATAGCAATACATGAATACATAGCTAGTAAACTGATGGTTTATCTTTCCCACCTCTCCTTCCCTCCTAAAAAAGAAGTTTTATGGCCCCTGGCTATGCCGGGGGCCAAATTTTTTAAAAAATTTCTGCGTCATCAGGAGGGTAGCTCATATATCATTATATGGTTTTGTGGTTGCTATATTAGTGATTTAGAGTGCAGAATATTGCATCATTTCCAGTTTAGACAATTTATATTTCACTTAATTTCATGTCTAAACATGGTTGTTGAGATTGAATTTTTCATTTGATTTTATCCAAAATGGAGCTTCTTGATTTGGGGTGAGTTGTCCTAGTTACTTACTGTACATTTGTTTTGGACCCAAGTTCCTGCAATTATTATTTGAGTTTACTAGTGGCATTCAAAAGTGATTTGAAATTTGACTCTTGGATTTGACAGTCCCCTGATTTCAAAAAACATAGTAAACTTAATGAAAATGGTTGCTAGATTTGAACACTTCAAATCTTATTCCAGTTAATTCATTCTGTCTATTGGAAATATGCAGTTTGACTTTAACTTTGCAAAGTGTCTATGAGTTCCTGCATTTTTAAAAATCCAAATAAAAATACAAAGAATTAAATTTAATTAAAAAAAGCCATCCCACAAAAGTGATTTGAAATTTAGACCAAGGATTAAACAATCCTGCATTTTTATGTTTAGGTTCTGAATTTACAGTAAAATCAAAAACAACTAAATAAAAATAAAAAAATCTAAAATTGGGATATTGGGTGGGAAACAATATTAATCAAATATCCATATTCAGATAAAAGCAAAAATTAAAATTAAGGAGTGAATTAATTGAAATTTATTTAGTATTTTATTAAATTCTCAAAATGGAAGAAACACAACAACAGAGTACCAATGCACCCGTTGTGCGCCGCGGTTGCGGTTGCCCCTGCAGGTCAAAGAACAGAGTTAGTGCAACCCAAGTGCCTACTCAGGAAGGAGATGGGAGAGGAGAGTTTGATAGTGACGCTGCAATGACACAGCCAGTTCAAGGAGCACAAGATGCTAGGGTGTGGAGAATCAATCCTTGGGTCCCCAAGCTGACCCAGAAGCCCACCAAGGTTACCACCACAAAAACAGTTAGAAACAAGGAGGTAGAACTTACTTTGTATGTGTTTGACGTTGTGTACCGGCAAGAGTTGGTCCCGTCAGCCATGCTGTAGAATGTAAAGCCTGTATTTGACACTAGCTACAAGCCATATGTCAGTAACGGCAACCAGGGAGAGAACAGAGAGCCTGAGTTCTATAGGACTACAGAGGGCAGCTAGTGCTCAAGAAAGTTGCAGCCTTCTACAACAAGGTACCTATGCCTTTCAAGCCAGTCCCTGAGCAGGATCCCAATTCAACTACTCCCACAAAACTTGCTCAGAAGCGCATCCCTAATATCAAATACATCATCTGGCTCAGACTAGTGCGTGAATCTAGTGACTACAATGCAGCTGGGCTCTTGTTGGGGTGGATCCCAAGTAGCCTCAAATACCTTCAACAAGTTCATTGATACTGGCTGAGTCCTTGCAGCAGAGAAATCCTTGCGTGTGTCAACCATGCTCACCAAGGAGCACAAATGGGTAATCTGCCAGTGGATAACCCAAGATTGCCATCTTTAACTGGCAAATATACAGGCCATGATAAAATCTACATTTGGGGTTGAGGCCTCAATTTCCTTTTACTACCATCTGGTAAAGGGGATGCAATTTTCCTGGAAAAAGCTTGGGGTATCCCCATACAATTGTAATAGCCCAGCCAACATTGACATCCAGAAAAATATGCAGAGGCGTACACTGCCCTCAAAGCCAAGGGGATATTCAAATTCTATTACATTGACAAATCAGCATTTGCCTTGTCTATGCAGAATGAATATGGTTATTTCCCAAAAGGCTCAAATGACAGGGTAGCTTGGCATGCGGCAGTCCGCGCCACAGCCTACTCAATGGTGGCTCTCCTTGGTCCAAAGGGGGTTGAGCTGTATCAAAGGATGCTGGGTTATCACAATAGCCGTACCTTTCTGTCATTCCTCTTATTGGTCCAGGGGCACCTGAGGCGCACAAGCCTGGGCTTCACCAATGTCATTGTACTGGATAATGTTGGTCTTCATAAAGTTGCAGATATTCTTGAGGAACTTCCATCAATTGACATGAGCATTGCAGTGGGCCCTCAGCAATTGGCCACAGCAAATTTGTGCCTTCTCTTCCTTCCTGCTTATTTTCCCTTCCTAAATTCCATCAAGGAAGGCTTTGGATGGCTCAATCAAGTCGTCAAGCAAGGGACCCCAACTGGGACCAAGGAGCTCTTTGATTTGGTGCAGGCTGGGATCCACACTGTGGGGTTCCTGTCCACCAGTCCCCAAAGTGTGTCCTGGGTCATATTCAGAGACCAGCTGGAAGGGGTTGTCATTCTCTAGTAAAGGAAAATGTATCTCAGAAATATGTATAGGGGTCAAAATAGGCTTTTATTTACTCTCAGAAGGAAGATCCCCTTAGAAACCTTCTGGTATATGGCATGTTGGGTCAGGGAAATAATATGGGTTTGCCAATACTTGGAGTCCTCCAACAATATCTTGGACTCCTTGTACTTGGTCTTGGACTTCTGATCCTTAAACTTGGACTTCTGCGCCTTAGAATTAGATTCCTGCACCGCGCTTAAGATCCAGCTCCTTTTTCTTGGGCTCCTGCTCCATTATATTGGGCTTCAGCTCTCTTTATAGCTCTAGTGACCTTGTTATTCCACTTGTATAAGTCCAACCAAGCTCCTGCTGGCAATCAAAAGGCTTTCAAAAACCTTTTGGCAGAAACTTAAAATACCCAGAAAAGACTCTGTCAAAGACCCAAAAGACTTGGAAAGACCTTGTAACTTTCCAGCTATCTTTCTTCTTATAGTGTTCTTTTCCCAACGGTTCCGCCTTCAAAATGGATTTCTTCAAAGGCTTAAACCATTGCTGCTCACTTTTTCCTATAATAACTTAAGCTTTTATACTTACTTCCTCAAAAGCTTAATGTATTAATTTACTATTTCCTTGCTTATACTTTAAGCTTTTGGCTTATGACCAATCATATTCATCAGGAAACCTTACAGAAATTAACCAATGAATGCAGAGCACAGAAATAGACCATTTCTGAAGTTCCACTGGGATCCAACTAAGAAATCAATTTCCATCACTCAAGCTGCTCAAATCAACAACTCTTTGCGCACCAAAGCGTTAAACAGTTCACTATTCCAGCACAAGTCTTCCCAGAATTCAACCTAAAGCAATTTAAATAGTAGAATACTATTTAAACTTTTCTTTTGAACTTCTACAACGTTTATCCATATATTTAGAAATAATGTAAAATCTAAGGAAAACATCCTACTTCATCTATCTTTGGCAAATCAATTTTTGCAAAATCTTAGCTCATTTTGCCAGACCACCAGTTCTTCATCATCATCTTATGATCCTTCAGCCAGCTCATTAACCACATCTCTCAGCTCTTCAGCTTAATCAGAGATCAGTCCATCTTAGACAACAAACAGTTTATCTTAGTCTCTAAACAGTTCATTCCAGTCTTCCAACAGCTTATCAGTCCTCTGGCAACTCCTTTATTATGACCAGATACTCCTGCATCATGATCTTTGAGCCCTTCAACTTATTATCACTAGGAGCCACCTTGGTTTTACCTGCACAAAGAACCCTTTTTGGTTCCAAACTTTAACATGAACCAACAGTCCCTCAACTAGTCTTCACTGTGATCAAACAGTCCTTCTTACTAGTCTTCTCTGCTGATTCTGTGAACCACCTTGGTTCTTTATCTCAGTCCCTGTTACCAGAACCTGCAGATCTAGGCATGAGTCTACATTGAACTGGCGTTTGACTGAGCCCTTGCAAGTGGCAATCCATTTAGGCCATTCAACCATAGATCAATGTCTATGTGTTATTTTTACTCACCCAAGTGATTAAATCTGGGCTTTCAGTTGAAAAGTAACCAGTTTCACTTCCCAGAGGCCTGATCACATAAAGTTCTGCAGCTGCTTCCCCAAGCAAACCGCCTTGGTGACACCTATGAGCAAATCTATGTCCTCCAATGCGCACCTTGGGATCTCCCCAAAGCTCCCATGGGGACATAAACGAGGACACCCTACCAGTCTGTTAGGTAGGATTCTTGCTCACAGACCTCCTGTAAGCGTATCAGGGTACGTAGAGTCCTCAGAGCTCTTCCCCTCCCTGGCAGCCTGCGCTACCCGCCAGGGGTCCAAAAACTTACAGCCCTGGTACGCAAGTCCCCTACTATGCTGACATACACTTCTACCCTGGCAGCCCGTGTTACCTGCCAGGGTCTAAACATCCTCTATCCTGAGCAGCACACGCTAACCATAAGGCTGGATCAATCTCCACCATAGGCAGCTAAAGTTTCCTGCTGAGCTATCTCATTCCTCACCCCCTAACAGCCACAGTTCCCTTCTGGGTGAGGACCTCTAGCCCAAAGTAGCCAATATCTCCTGACAGGTGGGGACAACATCTGCCTCTAGTAGTCTTTACACCTACTAGCTAGGCCTTACCTTCCCTAGTAGCCATCATTTCCTACTAGGCCTTTAACTTCAATAAACAACCAAACTTTTACTTGGCCAACATTAGCCCCGCCTGCAAACCACCAAATATATGGACTGTCACACACACCCTCCCAGCTGAGACCGTGACCAAATTCTATGGCCACACTGATTTGTTCATCCCCACTTTCCTTTCCAAACAGCCAACCAATTAAAGGCTTAGCTTGTCAAACTTTTTTATTCTCTAATTTACTATTCAAGATTTATTAATTATCATTTTATATTTAGATGTTTCCACACCCACAATTAGTTTTGGCAGGACCATCAATGGAGGCTAGTAATTTATTTATTTTTTATTAATTTTTTCTATTATGGCATCTGAGGTTATCCCAAACACTTAATACTGGATTATGCAAATATATTTAAATCACTTTTGTAAAATAAATATAAAAATAAAATTAAAAAAAGTTAAATGTAAAGTATACACAATAGAAGTAACTTTTATTAAAGTAAATATATTTATTCTTATATGATGTCCTTCTCCAGGATTTATTTTGCAAAACTTGTTTGCTAAAATAATAATTATAAAAATTAATTTTTTAAAAAGCAAAATTTAGAAAAGTGTAGCTTATATTGAGGAAGTAGATTTTTATTGAGTGCACCTGTAGTGGGTTTGGCAATATGTAACCACCCTGCAATGAAGGTGGAACACAACTTCCACTGCCACACCATGTACAGTGGATACACCCTGCTGGAAGTATTCTTGGCAGCTAGTAAAAGGGAGAATAGCAAGGTGGGAATGAAGCAGTAGCTTTTCTGGTGGGGCTGCAAACCCGTAGATACCATCCAGGACCAGGGCGTCCTGGATAACATGGTCAACTGAGTTGTAACCTGGGGGGACCTTCTTTCCATCCAGGAAAAGCCTGGCCTTGTCAATCCCAAGAAGTACCCCAACCAGGTCCTTCACATCAGCGCTCATCCCAAATTAAAAGAGATACCCAGGTAAATCACCAGATGAACTCTTTGCCCAGCAAAGGCTTAAGTAAACTTGCACAATTTATTAATCACAGCACTAATCTTCTTCTTGTGCTTCTTCTTGGAAAACATGAGCTCCATTGCTGGAGGGACCCCTGTCTTGTTGGCACTCCAGGCCAGCCCAAAGTCTGCCAGGGAGATCTTGGTCTTCTTTACAGCTGTTGCGTCTGCAACAGCTAATATACCCACCACACGCGCAAGGTTCTCCAACAGGTAAGACAGGGTGTGCTCCACCGGGAAGCAAGAAGTCATATGTGCCTGGCTCATCTCTGGTATATTCTTGAATGGGAGCATTGCTAGGACGTCCCAAACAAGCTCAATGGAGTTTACACAGTAGACTCCACTGAAGACCACTGGGTCCAGGCAGACCAGTTGGGCATCCTTGTAGGCAGTAACTGCCCACTTGGATGCCCCCCTCAGTATGTGAAAGCCCAGCCAATACCTTCCTGGACATTGTGAAGGTACTGTAAATCCTATCCTTGAGCTCCCACAAGACAGGGGGGGACAGAAATAGCTACCTTGCCATATGATTGGCGTAATTGGCATAGAAGGTGGGGGAACAAAGGGGACCAGGACCTGGCGGAGTTCACTGTCTATGTTTTCTAAAAAAGGTAAGTATTTAGAAACTTTTATTAATTTATTTTTTAGGTTACCTTTGCAGGTTTCCTCCTTGCCTGCGGCTTTGGAAGGCTTTGCCATTCTTGGCGCAAGCAATTGCATCAGCAATTTGGTGTCCTCAGTTCTTGCACACTTTGAAGGTTTGAGGTGGGCATACATCTCAGGGTTGTTGACCCAGACAAATAGCGCAGAGAGGGCAAAGGACTTGAATTTGAGGCCTTCCACCACAGTTTTCTGGACATTTAATATGCGTTTGAAGGTTGTTTTGGATGTGTCTGGCATCTTGACCATGAGTGCCTTGGCAGACATCTTTTTGATTTTATCCCCTGTAAAGACAGCACCTTCACTTTTGCCTTGACCTTGCGGTCAATATATTTAATTTTGGCAATCACTGAGTCAAGGTCTTTGAGTAGTTTTTCAAGACTCTCATTTAATTTTTTACTAACCTTTCCATATGTTTTTATAGCTTTTACCCCAATAAAATCTGTGTTATTCTGATATTTTTGCCTCTTTATTTATCCTTGTTTGTTTCCCATTTACTACTATATCCCATCTTTCACCCATTTTTTATATGTTTCATGCTCAACTCTATGTGTTTTTTGCTTTGTTTTGGCATTGTACCTTAATTGCCATATTATTTTTGGTACTTTGCATTTCTACTTGTGAAAATATTAACAACAATTTGGTGATCAGCTAAATTTGAATTAGAAAGTTATAGGTTAATTGTATTTAGATAAAGTTATTACTGATCCAAATTCAAAACCTTAATGATAAAATTTAAGCCAATCAGGAGCCAAGTGATAAAGTGATTTTTGTGACATAAAGGGTCATTATTAATTCTTTTATTCACATGTGCTAATTAATATGATTGGCTGGTTTTTTTGCCATTATACACCATTGTTGCTGTGGCAAGTTGTTGGTGGACTGGTGCCCAATCAGCTGCTGGGTTGGAACCAGTTCACTAACAACTTGCCACAGCAGCAATGGCGCACAATGGCAAACCACACAGCCAATCAGATTAATTAGCACACATGCACCAAAGAATTATTGAATGTCCCTTTATGTCACAACAATCACTTTATCACTTGGCTCCTGATTGGCTTAAATTTTATCATTAAGGTTTTGAATTTGGATCAGTAATAACTTTATCTAAATACAATTAACCTATAACTTTCTAATTCAAATTTAGCTGATTTTCAAATTGTTGTTAATATTTTCACAAGGGGCTGTGTTTAGGTGCTAAAAATAACTGTGTTCTGGATCTAGATACATGGCATAGTAAATATATAATTTTATAGATATAAGCTGAACATAAAGAATAAAACAAATGATAAACAAAGAGAACATGAACAATTGAATTTCAAAATAAAGATAATATAAATAGAAAATGTTTGGAAACAAGGAGTTTATTGGGGGATGGGGAAGAGTGATGCCTAGTAGGCAGAATAGCGCGAGAAGGAAGACATAGAGGAAGTGCTGGCCTGGGGGGTCTGGGATTGGGTGGGTGGGTGGGGCTGGAAGGTGGGGGTGGTGGTGGCAGGGGTAGGAGGATTTTTTGTGATGACTGCCATATACTGTTGTTAGTATTCCTTGTCTATCATTGGCTGGATAGTCTGGTAGGTGGCATTGGCACAAGGTGATAGGTGCTTGTTCTTCTGTGATTGGTTGCCCATGTTCACATGAAAGACAATTTGCGCAAACAAGTCAGTCACCATTTGACAACCAAAGAGAGATTTGTGGTCAAGGACCCCAAGATAGAGGTCATTGAAAGCCTGAGGGCAGCGCTCCTGTACTGTCTCCCATGTTGAAGAAGAAGACAATACCCAGATGGATGTCTGCATAGCCAGCGGAGTAGACTAAGGCCTGGTACCTGCGTCCCTGGATGGCCTGGAGGGCGGTGGAGCTACCCTCCATCTGGTGGATCAAGAAAACTTGGTGCTTGGAATTTGAGTCATCCCAGGAGTCAAGTAATCCACCAAGGATGTGGCTGTACTTGTAGCCATCAGTGAAATCTGGGTTTGTCTGATAGTAGACAAAACCCTTGGCTGAAACAGCCAGAAACACACCAATGAAAGTCCCCTTCTTGACCTTGTTCCTTCCTTTTTGAGTGGTGGCTCTT
This sequence comes from Entomophthora muscae, assembly GCA_014839935.2. NCBI lineage: Eukaryota > Fungi > Entomophthoromycota > Entomophthoromycetes > Entomophthorales > Entomophthoraceae > Entomophthora > Entomophthora muscae. Next base: position 50,664 of record QTSX02003781.1, on the reverse strand, counting down.
CCTTGCTTACCAAAATCATCAAAATCTATTGATAGCTTGTAGTAGGAGATCAAGATGATGTCATTTTTTAGACTAGTCAAGCATTAGACCAGGGTGTATTCAATGGTGGGATCATATGGGGAATCCTCAGCGCCATCACATTGGTTGCCAGCAACATTGGTCAGCACACAGACTGACGCCACCTTCTCATACATCCAGAGCTGCACCATGTGCTCAGACACCCAAATGCCATGGTGTGCAAGTTGCTTCTGGACCTGGGTCAAGGGAAGCTTGGGGTCCCTCTGCAATAGATCAAGCATGATTGAGTATACCTCATTGATTTGGGACTCAGGGGCCTTCTTGGGCTTCTTGGCTGTCCCAATCAGATTCCCCTTTTTCATTAGGTTATTGAACTCCCGCATTATGATGGCTTGGGTAAATTTCAATTGGTCAGCAATATGATCCCAGGACAGACTCTGTAGGTTCAGTGCCACAATTTCCTGGAGAATTTGGGTGTTGATTATTTGTTGATTAGGGCGCTGGGCTGCAGGAGCTGAAGCCTGATTGGCTGAGGGAGGGGGCAGGTTGACTGGTGGCAGGAAGTTGTTCTGAATTAAGGTTGTCATCCTGATTGGTTGGTTGACAAGCAGCTTGTGTGGGGGTAGGTATGGAGCAGGAGCAGAGCTAGACGCTAAGTGACTATTGAACAAGTCAAAGCCATAGGGGTTGGGGGTCAAGTACAGGTCAGCTTCCTTGTTACCTGCCTCAAAGGCTTGGGTGTAAACAGATGCCTCCACGTTCTGAGCCTTACCTCCATTGAAGCTTGCTTGGCTGCTGCTGGATTGGTTGCTGTAACTGTTGAAAATGTTGCTGCTATTGAAAACCATCTTTAAATAAACCTAGGATAAAATCACTAAAAGTAGAAGTTTAAAATTTTATGACTTATTTTTATTGTAATCTTGAGTCCATAATTGGAAGGTTTTTAAAACTATTTCATGCAAATCAGGAGCCATGAAAATAAATAAAATGCCTCTGTTCCTAAATTGGAATGCTGTTGATTGTCTGTTAAACTGTTATTTTTCTATTTTAGGCTGCTCATGCTACACATATTGTGTGACTTCATTTTTTTGAAATCTCACTTCCAGTTTGCTTAAATTTTGTTTCATTTTAGTCCTTCTGTTGGTGCTTCATATGAATCCTGATTGGATTAAAATATACTCTGGAATAGCATCCATTTATCTCACTTGTTGCGTCAGTTCATTTTGTTTGTGGTTTAAACAATGCCACTTGATATTTGCTATAATTTTTGTATAATGGGCTAGTGAAATTTTGTTTTTTGTTTGACAGTTCATTTATTAACTGATTTTTTTTTAAAATTAATTGAATCCTGAATCTTGCACAACTTGGATTTTTTCAAATCTTGAATCATTTTGTTTAAATATGAGGTATTTTTGGTTGGCCATAGCTTTAAAACTACTGTAAGTCCTTGTTTATTACCCTATTTTATATAGTTTGCTTAGGATTAGTAAAACAATGACCCCTTTTGTGTCAAACCACATGGCTTTAGCAGGTCTGTTGAAAGTCTATTTACAGAAGTTTCCAACATTTCTTTAGTTGTTAAATCTTAATCAAATGCTTTTCATGGCTTGGTTTATAATCTTGCGCCTTATTCAGCAATACCTTATACCTGCCAACAGACACCAATCAGTACCAGCCCTGGAGTCAAGGTCAGGATGAATTTGGTCAGGTTATATGATATTGATAACAAAGTTGGAAAAATAGAAGCCTTTGGTAACTATTTATCAACCCCTGTCAATCAGGAGCTATCCAAAACCAAGGACCAACTGAATTATCAGATTATCACTGTTAGAATGCCAAGGGCTAAAAGCCTGCGTTTTCTGGGACAAACAGAAAAATTAGTATAAGATCCCTAAGTATGCTGAAATGGCAGTATCATCATTAATATAATAAAGTTACATGAATATTTGATTCACACAAATTTTACCCCATCTAATTATAGTATTTGATCAACTACATTTTATTATTATAGACTTTCAGGACTCCACCAGCCCTTCTACTATTCCTGCAGCTCCTCAGACCGCATTATTCTCTCCATCAGGAGCATCTTAAAGCCCAGTTTTTTTACTAAGTGTAAGGTCTTGCCCATAATGGTGCAAGGTTATAGACTAAAGCGTGCAAGGCATTAGGATTCAAATTTAAAAGATATAAGAACATAGGAACTGTATGTAGAATAATCTTGTAGAACCCTGCTAAAAACCTATATTGTGTCACAAATGGAGTAATAGAGTGTAAAAACCCTAAAAAAAGAAGATAAATAAAGTGTTTAATAGTGAACAATTTGTAACTAAGAGAATATCAATATTAGGATATTCACCATTGGCAAATTGATATATATATAACTATTGAAAGATTATTTAAGGGAAAAATAGATACAACAAGCCAAAGGCTTGTTGTTTTACAAGTTCCATTGGATTTAATAAAAGGGAAAGCTAAACTAAAAAAAATGAATTAAAAAACAAAATTCTTAAAATAACAAATCTGAAGTTAAAAATTGTAGAAGTTGAAGGGAAGAAATCACTTAGAATTTCAGCTTAAAGCCTACTCTTCAAAAGTTCTTTATTTATAGAAGAAAAAGCCTTTTTGTTGGAGTGTGATAACCAGGAGGAAGCAGCCAAAAAGAGGAGCAACTGGAGAAGTTGGAGAACCAGGTACAGAAAAGGGGAAAACAAAAGACCAGTTCAAAGTTTGATAAGCAGAATGAGGCTGGGGAGAGCGGCAACAACGTGAACAGGAGTTTCAAAAGGTGAGAAAAAAGTAAAATTTCTCTAACTTAAAGTAGAGAATATAAGCTAATTAAATAGCTGAGAAAAAAGTAGACAACAACAACGTCAATTCAAACGCAAATTGACAAAAAAACAAGGTAATTAACTTAAAATACTTATATATTAACTCTCAATTGAAACTTCAATATTTAGAAAAATACTAAATTATAAATCAATTGAAAACACATAAATAATAAAATTAAAGAGCCTGCCCTTTGAGGCAGGGCATGACATTACTCCCTCCAGATCCAAGCTCAGGATGTTCTTGGATATAAGAGTTGATGGCATCAGGACAGTTTCCAAGGTTGGACAGTGGCTCCCAAGAACTCTCCTCAACGGAATATCCCTTCCAAAGAACCAAGTATTGGAGTTTACCATAGTGGTAAAAATGGTTGATAATGGAGTCAACATCATATTCAAGGGTCCCTTGGACCATGTGAGGAGGAGGTGCTTCATTGTTTCGATGAGAAGGAGGAGGAAAAGTCTGGAGTTTGAGGAGGAACACATGGAAGACATCATGAATGTGATACCCTGGGGGAAGTTGGATACAATATGCAACCTTCCCAACTCTTTCTGTTACAAGAAAAGGCCCCATGAACTGAGGGCCAAGTTTACGGGAAGGCCATCTGATAGGAAGATTTTTTGTATTTCAATAAACAAGGTTGTTGACCTGGATGCGTTTTCTCTCCTGACAATGACACTTGGCCTGGACCTTGTAAGCCTCAATAGCCTTAGAGAGATTCTCTGTTAAGGAATTCTGGATGAGTTTTAGCTGGACAAGAAACTCCTCAGCTAACAGGGAACGGACAGAGGAGGTGACAGAAGGGACAAAGGCAGGAGTGTAGCCTAAATTTGCCATGAACAAAGCCATCTTGGTAGAGTTATGGGGAGTAGCATTGTAGGAATACTGGGCCAAAGGTAGGTGAGAAGCCCAATTGTCTTGTTGTTTGTTGGAAAAACAGCAAAGGAAACATTCTAGTGTCTGATTTATACATTTGGTTTTCCCATCAGACTGGGGATGATAAGAGGTGCTAAGAAAGAGGTGAACACCTAGCTGAGTCATAAACTCCTTCCAGAACAGGGAAATGAATTGTGGTCCACGGTCAGAGACAATATCTCTTGGAGTACCATGGTGGATGAAGACGTTCTTAACAAAGAGGGAAGCAGTCTACTTTGCAGTAATGTTAGAATTTCAGTGAGCAAAAATAGCCTGCTTTGAGAATCTGTCTACAATGACCAGTATGGCGTCAAAACCTTTGGACTGAGGAAGCTGGACAATATAATCCAAAGAGACAGACTGCCAAGGACCTTCAGGGACTGAAAGAGGACATAGAAGACCCACAGGTTACTGGGTAGAGTGTTTGCTTCTCTGGCAAACTAGGCAACTACTGACGTATTACTTGACAAAGGTGGACATCTTTGGCCACCAGAAGTGATTGCAGAGTTTAGAAAGTGTTTTCTTATATCCAGAGTGGCCTGAATCAAGGGATTCATGGAACATGATGGTTAGAAGCTGTTGAAGGTCCAGAGAAGGAACTACCAAAAGGTTGTTGAAATATAACACACCATCTAGCAGAGAAAAGGAAGAATTTGTGACTGTCTTATTATTTGTAAGAGCGTCAATGATCTGAGACAAGGATTTATTGGAAAGCTGGGGTTTTTGGATTTAATTAGTATATCAGGGGTTGTAGTGCTGATAACATTAAGTTTCAGAAAGCTCTCAGGTGGGAGGACCATCTTGGTGTTAAGGAGTTTGTAGTCTTTGTCAACATTGGCTAATGAAGGATGACAACTAAGCACGTCAGGTAGGGTATTAAGTACACCTTTCTTGTACACAAGCTTGAAGCAGAAATTTGACAGCTCCAGTACCCATCTAGCGTGTCTTTGGGAGATGCGGCGTGACTTAGTAAAGTAAAGCAAGTTCTTATGATCTGTGTAAATGAGGGAAGGATCTTCAAGTCCCTCAAGGTAGCAACGCCAATGCTTGAGTGTTTTGATGATGGCAAGAAGTTCCTTGTTGTGTACAAGGTAGTTTTGTTCAGCTGGAAGGTGTTTTTGAGAGAAGTATGCAACAGGGTGTTGCATCCTATCCCCCCAAGCTGAAGGAGAACACTGCCAACGGCATAGTTGCTGGCATCAGTCTCAACCAAGAAGGTTTTGGAAGGATCAGGCATCAGAAGGACGGGAGTGGAGACAAAGACGGCCTTTGTAGCCTCAAACATGAGCTGGGCCTCAGCTGTCGAGACAAAAGGAACGGAAGGAGAAGTGAGGGTAGTGAGTGGCAAAACTAGAGAAGAAAAATTTCCCCAAATCTTACGGCAATAGTTTGAAAATCCAAGGAAACCACAAAGTTATGAGCAAGTCTTGGGAACAGGCCAGCTTTGGATAACATCCACCTTGCTAGGGGAGACAGCAAAACCGTTTTGAGTGACAAAATAGCCAAGAAAATCAACCTCAGTGCAGAAGAATGAGCACTTAGAAGATTTTGTAAACAGGTTGTAGTCTCAAAGTCTCTGGAGCACTTGGCAGACATGGGCAACATGGTTGTTGATGGAAGAGGAGTATATGAGGATATCATCAAGATAGATAACAATAAACTTGTTAAGGAAGGACAGAGGTGCCTCATTCATTAAGGCCCGGAAGGTTGATGGAGCGTTACATAATCCAAAAGGGCATTATATTGTACTTGTATAACCCAAATTGGGTAAAAACATGGTCTTCCATTTGTGGCCAGGAGAGACTCTGATCTGGTTGAAAGCGCTTTGGAGATCAATCTTAGTGTATACAGAACTACCAGCAAGGCAATTAGTCAAAGCCTCAGCAGAAGGAATAGGGCATCTATCCTTGATTGTGATCTCATTGAGGGCTCTATAGTCTACACAAGGGCGCTTGGAGCCATCAGATTTACTGAAAAAGAAGATGGGGGAAGAACATGGAGACGTAGATTGTGAGATGAAACCTTTGGAGAGTTCCTCATTGATGTAGTTCTTTAGTAGAGTGTTGTCTGAATCAGAGAGAGGAATAAGCCTTCCCCAGGAGGGAGTAGTACCTGGCTTAAGGTTTATCTGAATATCATAGGGCCTATGAGGAGGTAGCAGGTTACATTCCTCCTCGCTAAAACAATCCTTGAAGTTAGAGTTACAATAAGGTAACCCATCTTTGTCCTTGGCGGAAAGAGTATCCGGGATTGTACTAGAGATAGCAGTCAGATTTGGTTTGGAGGGAGTTGAGCCAAGAGTACCAGGTACAAATGATAACAATTTGACAACATCATTGCATGTAATTGATATCTTGTTGTTTGTGTGATAAAAGTTAAGCAAAGACTCTCTCAACCACGGGAATCCTAGGATGAACAGGAAGAATAAGTTAGGGGAAGAGTTACATGTGACACAAAATAGGGAGTGTGGGGTTCCTAGTCACCAGTCCCCAAAGTGTGTCCTGGGTCATAGCCAGGGACTGGCTTGGAGGAGTTGTCATTCTCCAACAGTGGTTAATGATTGGTGAGGAGCTTATACTTGGCCTTCATAAGAGCAAACTCCTCCAGTACCTTCCCAATTACTAGGCGGGTGTCTCCACCATACACTTGTACTTCAACAGGCGCCAATCCTTCTGTAGGCCAATACCAATCCTATAATAGTCTTGCAAGCTCTCCCCAAATAAACTTACTCCCTCTATTTGTTATTTATAGATGCCTAGTCACCTTCTCCCACTCCTCCTGGGCAGATTTACTAGAGGCAAACTTCCTGCACACTAGGCAATAGGATTCCCCATCCCCTAGGCTAGGATAGAAAATGTGGGGTAATTGACTCATAGGACCTATATCCTTTCCTAATGCAGGAAATTTGGATAGGGGTTGTAATAGGCGCTTTATTCACAGTCAGAAGGAAGATCCCCTTAGAAACCTTCTGATATATGGCCTTGGGGTAGGTAATAATGAGGGGTTTGTGCCAATACTTGGAGTCCTTTAGCAATTTCTTGGACTCCTTGTACTTGGTCTTTGTCTCCTGCTCCTTGGTCTTGGGCTCCTGTGTTCTAATCTTGGGCTTCTACGGTCTGTTCTAGCTCTGGCTTCCTATTCTTGGTCTTTGGTTCCTTATGTAGCTTTTGTGGCCTTTGTAATCCACTTGATCCAGTTCCTGAAGAGTCTCAGATAGCTCTCCCTTTTATAGCCCCTTGTTTCAGACCAAAAACCCCTCTTAGAACTCTGGTTCTTCAAAGATTAAAATATCCTGTTTTTCTCCTTCTATAATATATTAAACCTTTAAACTTACTTCAGCCAATAAAAGCCCTGAATTTTCTGCTTCTGCTCCTCATTTTTTAGGCTCTAACTCTTAAGTGAAAGCCCTTAAAACACTGATCAAATAGACTTTGGCTTACAGCCAATCATACGCCTCAATTCAATGGTTTTGCCAAAAAGATTTCCCCAGATGATCCATCCTTGACCCTGGTTTAAACTTGAGGCTGTCTTTCTCCGGGTAAACAACTGCTCCACGTTTTGAACGGTTTTGCCATAATTCTGGTCACGTTTCCCTGGCAAATCTTGAGCACTTCCACATATGTTTTACTTAGGTGAATTTTGACCCTTCAATTTTTCAACGTTTCTCCATGTTTCTTGCAACGTTTTGCAACTTTGAACCTGCTTGTCCTTTTGCCTCTCCTAGTTGTTCTTGGCAAAATTTGCTCTTTTGCTCTCATAGTTTCTCTGTTCCATTTCCAGCTTCTTTCCAGCTCCCTTCTTCTTCAATCCTTCTTTTTAAACAAACTTATAGTTCTAGCAAACTGTATGTTATTTTTCCTTCTCTTTCTTTTTCATTTTATAATATTTAATCCTTTTTTAATCATAATCAGGCAGTATTTAATTATTCTTTAACTGCTTATTTTTATCTATATTTCCTCTCAAAAGTCACTAAAATCAGCTCTTTCAGCCTCTGCATCCAGTCTGGCTAGTTCATCCTCTCAGCTCTTCAGTTCTTCAACACCAACTTCTGGTCTTTTGGTCATCCTGCCTTTTGATCAGCTAGTCCTGCATCCAAAATATTCCTGTCCTTCAACCAGTTCCTCAACAAATCCTCACTAGGACCTCCTTTGTTCCTTCTACACACTGAACCATATTGGTTCCCACAATTAAATATGAATTACCAGTCCATCAAATAGCCTTCACTGTGACCAAACAGTCCCTCATTCTAGTTTTCTCTGTTAATTCTGTGAACCACCTTGGTTCTTTATCTCAGTCCCCATTACCAGAACTTGTAGAACCAGGCATGAGTCTACATTGAACTGGCATTTGACTTGGCCCTTGCAAGTGGCAATCCACTTAGGCCATTCAACCATAGATCAATGTCTATGTGTTGTCTTTACTCACCCAAGTGATTAAGTCTGGGCTTTCAGTCGTAGAGTAATCAGCTCTACTTCCCAGAGGCCTGATCACATCAGGTTCTGCAGCTTGCTTCCCCAAGCAAGCCGCCTTGGTGACACCTCTAAGCAAGTCTATACCCTCCAATGCTCACTTTGGGTTCCCCCAAAGCTCTCATAGGGGTATAAACAAGGACACCCTACCAGTCTGTTAGGTAGGGTGCTTGCTCACAGACCTCCTGTAAGCGTATTAGGGTACGTAGAGCTCTCACAGCTCTTCCCCTCCCTGGCAGCCCATGTTACCCGCCAGGGGTCCAAAACCTACTCCCCCAGACAGACAAAGTTCCCTTCTTGCTATTTCAGTCTTCACCCTTCTGCAGCCACAGTTCCCTGCAAGGTGAAGCACTATAGCCCAAAGCAGTCAATTTCTTCTGCTGGGTGGAGGCAACATCTGCCCCTGGTAGTCCTATGTTACCTACCAGCCAGGCCTTACTTACCCTAGTAGACCATGTTACCTACTAGGCTCACCCTACTTACCCCTAGTAGACCTATGTTACCTACTAATTTACAGCGTCACCAGCTAACCACACATTGTCACTCTTCAGCATATTGTCTTTATTTGAAGCCAAATCAACCCTCACTTGCCAAACAGCACACATGTGGATCACCACAGGGAGCCCTCCAAATCAATGGTGACAGGTTGGAGAATAGGTGTGGCGCCAATAAGAGTGCTGTTTGCCACCTTAACATCAAGAGATCCAAAAGGAGGGAGTCCAAGTAGCTTAGCAAGTTTCTCCTCAATGAAGTTGGCATCAGCGCCAGTGTCAAGAAGAGCAAGCACCTTGATCTTTCCCAAAGGTCCATGAATGGTCACTAGGACAGTAGGTGACTTAGAAGTGTTGTTGAGGGAAAGCAAAGTGAGAGTGGAGGTCTTGTTGACAAAGGGGAACGTTTGGAGAGAGGGCAGGCTGGTAGAAGATGATCCTTTGATCCACAGTAAGAGAAGAGGTTGTTGTTCCTTCTTCTAAGGACTTCCTCAGCAGTAAGGCAAAAACCTCCCCAAGACTTTGGCTTGGTACCAGGTGGAGGGTTTGAAGAAAGCGGGGCCTTGTCTGGAACAAACAACTGGGCTGCAGGGGATAGGTTAGAAGGAGAGTGTGTTTTTGAGGAAAGGTATTTCCAATTCCACTTAACCACTTATCTGATAAGAGGTTCTAGTTTTTCAGGGAGGTTGTGGTGTACCAAAAATTCCTGGAGCAATCTGTTGAGGCCTATCTTGTAGAAGCTGCAAGCCTCAGCGTCAGAGGCTTGTAGTCTTGACTGGAGGGAGCAAAACTTCTAATTGTATTCACCAAGTGGAAGCAAACCTTGTGTGAGACTTGAAAACCAAGAAGTAGAGGGAGTGGATGACTCCTTGTTCTCTCCAGAGAAGGATAGGAGTGAACTGACAAAGAGATCATAGTTCTGGAGGATACCTGGGTTGTGTATTGAGTGAGAGCTAGACCAATCTCTGTAGTGACCAGTGAGCTTCTCCGCAAGATAAAGGACCTTCTGGGAGTTGGTGGAGAACTCAGACCCATAAGCAGTAAAGTGGGCCTGTGCATAAGCTAAAGTGTTAAAAATACTAGGGGGTGGAGAACTATGAGCTAAGGTATTGAGAACTACTGTTTGGTTGGTGTAAGTAGTGGGGGTATGCTCCTCCTTATTAAAAAACCTTATCATATAGCCAACCAAGTAAAAAAACTACTAGAGATAACAAAGTTACAATAATAATAGAGAGAAAAAAGGCTAAAAAGATGATAGAGGAGATGGAAAAAGTATTGCCTTGGTTGATCCCATGGGAAGCTGAAATAATGTAAGGTCTTGCCCATAATGGTACAAGGTTATAGACTAAAGCGTGCAAGGCATTAGGATTCAAATTTAAAAGATATAAGAACATAGGAACTGTCTGTAGGATAATCTTGTAGAACCCTGCTAAAAACCTATATTGTGTCACAAATGGGGTAATAGAGTGTAAAAACCCCAAACAAAGAAGATAAAATAAAGTGTTCAATAGTGAACAATTTGTAACTAAGGGGATATCAATATTAGGATATTCACCATTGGCAAATTGATACATATAACTATTGAAAGATTCTTTAGGGGAAAAATGGATACAACAAGCCTAAGGCTTGTTGTTTTACAAGTTCCATTGAATTTAAGAAAAGGGAAATCTAAAATAAAAAAATGAATTAAAAAAACAAAAATTCTTAAAATAACAAATCTGAAGTTAAAAATTGTAGAAGTTGAAGGGAAGAAATCACTTAGAATTTTGGCTTAAAGCCTACTTTTCAAAAGCTCTTTATTTATAGAAAAAAGCCTTTTCTGTTGGAGTGTTATAACCAGGAGGAAGCAGCCAAGAAGAGGAGCAACTGGAGAAGTTGGAGAACCAGGTACAGAAAAGGGGGGGGAAACCAGTTCAAAGTTTGATAAGCAGAATGAGGCTGGGGAGAGCAGCAACAAAGTGAACAGGAGTTTCAAAAGGTGAGAAAAAAAGTAAAATTTCTCTAACTTAAAGTAGAGAATATAAGCTAATTAAATAGCTGAGAAAAAAGTAGACAACAACAACGTCAATTCAAACGCAAATTGACAAAAAAACAAGGTAATTAACTTAAAATAATTATATATTAACTCTCAATTAAAAACTTCAATATTTAGAAAAATACTGAATTATAAATCAATTGAAAACACATAAATAATAAAATTAAAGAGCCTTCCCTTTGGGGAAGGGCATGACACCAAGTATCTGCCCAATCCAGCCTACTCCAAGTTTACCTTAGAAAATATACTAATTGACAACCCCTTGGCAAGAACCAGAAAACCCAAACCCTTCAACTGTGAAGAACATTGGTATACTATATAGCACAGGCTCTTCTGCAATAAATAAAAACACATGCCGGCTTATCTAGTACCAATGACCCCACCTAATACCCTGCAGTCCAACCACCTGCAAGTTTCTGTTGCCTCTAATAATGCCACTTTCACCCACTTTTTGGAGTATTCTATATTACTCTGACAGGTTTGTAGATTTGATGGTCCCCAACACTGATATGTGGTCCTTGATTATTTTTTACTTTCTTACATTATCAAGTAAGCTCTCATCCTCTGGTGGGCTCTTCCCTCTGAACCAGCAGTCCCACTGCCCACATCAAACAGCAATTCACCCAGCACTTGGTATAATGACAGCACCCCCTGTGTATTGTAAGATACATTGTCAGGTAGTGGGTCAATTCTGGTTGCAACACCCCCTTGTCCTCTGTTTGTTGTATGGCAACAGGATCAAAATTTGTGGAGGATCCAGGAAGTTTTGAAAAAATATTTCTGAGAAGGTAGAACACAGAAAGGGCGCAATCAGTTTTGGTGGAATATTTTGGTGTTTTCTTGGGCATCCTTGAGCTGGTAGCAATGGCTGTTGTATAAAGCAGACATTCTAAAGAGCCCAAAGTGGTTAGGTTTGAGCTTCACAGATTTGGTATTAAGGGTTTAAACAGGATCACCTACAGCATATTGTGCCTCCAGGTGTGACAGAAATTGCTGGATAGTATGAAGCCATTTCTAAGTGATGGGGAATTACCACCCAAATCCACAGAATTAATGATTAACCACCAACACAGCTTCAGATATTTTTTTGAGAAATTTCCAATTGTAACTCCAGGATTAAGTAGAACAATTAGTCCTAACCAAAGTAGTCCAAGATAGATGACCTGAGAAAGCATCAATACATCTTCAGCATAAAATTCTGGGCATTGAGAAGTAGCACAATTTTCAGTTTCCAGAATGGGGGGAGGAGCTACAAAATTGGCTGGCATAAAATTAACATTTGGCGGCACCAACAACAAAGTTCCAATTGCAGGACCCCATCTTCCAGAAATGATTTGGTTCAGAATCAGATTGCATGGAATATACCGCAACAACCTGATCACAGGATGCATTTTTTAGAATGGAAATTAGAACTTGGGATAAATGATTTTTATTGAGTAAATTTAGGAGGACTCAACTCTTAGAGTTGAAACAGTGAAAAATTATTCAATATATATCAGAAAAATTGACTAAGCAATACCACCTGAGTCTTGACCTCCTATTCCTTCCACATTGTCAAGTAAGTATCTGGTCCAGGTTGCAAAGAACCCTTGTGTGACTAGTTTCTGATGACCATGCTGATTAACAAGCTCATATTGGGTGACTCTCATATTACACCAATTTATCAACGTCAATTTGAAAAGGGGAACTGGTTTCAGCTGACAGACTGGAGCAGCCATAATCCATTTCCAATTGACCGTTTGCTTTAAATCCGTTAAGTTGGTCAATTTTGATAAAGGTTTTCCAGCTTTTTGAGCCTTCTTGCTTGGGCGGATAATACCCAGCATGATGGAACCTACCGTGACACCAGGTGTCTTGTTGCCCCCTTAATTTGTTCTCGTTCAATATTGCGGGTCTTGGCCCACTACTTTGCTAATGAGGGGGTGATTGTCAGGGGTGGTTTTCTTAGGATAGTTGATTTCAACTTGCCCTTGTTCACCCCATCATACTATCAGAAGTACTATAGGCCAGCGCTCTGGGACTGAAACCTGTGCCACAGTTGATTCTGGATAATAAGATAAGTAAGATGGCCAAAAGATGTTCTTTCCAGGAAGTGTTTTGATGCTCCTAGGACAACTTGGCAATCAGCTAAACCAGGGAACTTTCCAGACACTTTAATTGTCCATTATCCTGTGGGTGATATGGCATGATAACTATTTGTTCAAGTTCATTCTTCACACAATAAACGTTCATGAAATTACCCACAAGTTCAGATCCATCATTGGTAATGAGCTGTTTAGGGCAATCAAAGTGTATCACAATTTCCTTGCCAATGAACCAAGTGATGGTGGTGGCAGTGTGATTAGTGGTTGCCCAAGCTACAAGCCAACATGTGAAATAATTGCTGGTAATAATGATATATTTCTTTTGTAAATTATCTTCAGGTAAGGCCCCTACAATGTCAAGGGCCCACTGCTTGAAGGGTTATATGGCTTTGATGGACAACACTGACTTTGGCGGGCAGGTTTAGACATATTCTTCTAGCATAAAACAAAAGTCTTGAGGGGATTCAGAATATCCTGCTGCATATGTGGCTACCAGACCTTGTGTTTCATAATTTAAAACAGGTTAAGTCATCAGATGTGACCTAAAATGTGGTGATAGTACATAATGATACCTTCATGCAGTGTGGTGAAAATGTATGACATCTTTTTTTTCTGTTTTTTCCTGACAGCAGGCGTTTTCAGCTTTGGTTGTGTTCTGGCTCTCATTGTCTTTTAACTTTGATATGGCTGCTGAGCTAAGACCCCATATTGATTGGTCTCAGGAAAGAGGTACAATATGAACCATTCATGGTCTAGGTTGTTTCCCCTGTGATTGATGCTATTTATAGCTGGGGGAGCGCATCAGCTGTGACTATCTTCTTTCTAAAATTATACTATATATAAAGTTGGTAGGAGGACAGGCATATGATCCATCCTGCTTGATGCCAAGTCAGGTGTAACTGTGTGTTACAATATTGGAGGCACTTATGATCCTTGAAACCTGTGGTAGAAAGGTAACACTTTTCAGATAGCAATGCCACTTCATGATACAATGGGCAATTTCCGCTAGCTCCTTATTATGAACAAGATAGCATTTTTTGATTTCAGTGAGCTTTTGTGATTCATAAACTACTGTATGAAATAAATTTTCACTAGTTTCTACCCAAAGTACACCCCATATGGCTTGGTCAGAGGCACTGGTTTCAAGTTCATACTTACGGTTTTGGTTAGGAAACTGGAGGACCAGCGCTGTTGTGAGCTTTTGTTTCAGCTTTTTGAAAGCCTAATCTCTAGTAGGAATTCAGTGAAAGTGTTGCTTGGTATTTAACAGCTTTCTAAGAAGGGCAATCAACTCCTCACAGTAGAAAATGAACTTATATACATATAAAAAAGCTTTCAGGAAGGTGTTTACCTGGCCCGCATTGGTGGGAGGTGACATACTGATAATTGCTGTGATCTTAAGTGGGTCAGGTTTATCCCCTAGGAAGAGATTATATGCACCAGAAACAGTATTTAAGTCTGTAGGAACTTGCATTTGAAGGGTTTAGCCTTCAGCTGATATTTGCAAAGAATGTTGAGAGCGGCACAGAGGTAGTGAAAATGTTTTTTTGGTCATGAATAAATACATAAGGTTATCCAGCTAGACCTCAAACCATTTCCAAAACAGGTTCTTTAAGGTCTTATTTATGAGCATTATAGAGATGAGTGGTGCATTAGTCATATGAAAATTAATTAACCAACACTCAAACAACTCATAGTGTCATGAATGACACTTCAATACTTGTATTGAAAACTAAAGAGTTGAGCCCTAGTTCCCAAAGGACGGATCAAACCCTCCAGGACAGTCCAGGATCTGCCAACCCGTTAAGTCACAGGCTTGAAGTGATGAACTACTCTTCAACCCGCCAGCCTACTACAGGGAATTCCCTGAATAGTTGCCAGTCTGCTGCCAAACTGGTGCCCATGAAGACCCATATTGACAAAGAAGATGTAACCTGGCTAACAGAGGTTGGTGAAGGACCCACTGCCAACCTTCTCAACGCCAATACTGGAGTTTTGAAACCAACATTGGAAACCTTGGAATCAAACCCTGACCCTCCAAAGACTACTCAAGTCACACAAAGTGGACAGGAGACCGCCCACACGTTGAATTGCAAACCCAAGTTAACAAGTTACCCCAAGATCTGCCAGCCTCCCAAAGACAATTCCCCAAATGTTCATCAGATTGATGCCAACCTTAAGCCACCAAAGACCCAAACCTATGCAGAGGTTGCTGCTTGCCTTAAGGAGGTTAAAACAAAACCTATTTTTAACCTTGTCAATGACCACCAGCAACTGCCAGTCTTCTGCCCAGAAGGGGTAGTACAATTGGACTACTCAGGTGACATAGTGAACAGTGGCAGCAGAACAAAGCATTGTCATTCCTATTTGCCAGAACAGGCACAACCTGGATCTGCTGCCCTTGAGACTACAAGACCCATGCCCCATCAGTGCCTTGTCTGCAAACCTGAACCCTGCAAAAATTGAAGAAGCAAAGTCCCATGGTATAAAAACCCTGGCAGTACGGTGAAGACCCCATCATCATTTTTGATAATAAAGTTTTATGAACCTTTGGTTCAAAAAAATCTTACCCTATCTAGTCTTAGTGATCTTCCATCTTAATTCCGGTCAAGTAGACTACCAGGCTGCTGCCCTCTCCCAAGCCCACTCTATCAAATTGTCCCAGGCATTATACCGCCCCCAGGAGCTCCCTTTGGACCTGTGCACTTTACTGAGTACCCCCAACCCGGCCTATTCAGAGTACAACTTGGAAACCATCCTCATTGCCAACCCCTTGGCCAGGACTAGAGAAACCAAATACATAGGACGCAAAGGAAAGTGGTACAAACAGCCGTCAAGATTGTTCAAAGACAAGTACAATTATCTGCCAGCATACCTTGTTCCCATGACTCCACCATTAACCCCAAGACCAGACCGCCCCTTGGAACCTGCTGCTGCCGAGGCCACCTCTACCCAACTATTTGGAGTACTCTATATTACTTTGACAGGATTGGTGGATTCTGTGGTCCCCAACTCAGGACCCTGGTCCTTGCTCAGCCAATCTGTATCTTATATTATCAAGTTAGCACCCATTCTATGGTGGGCCCTACCCGCTGGCTCAACCACCCCTCACCCTGAGCTGCCCAATGCCTCTACCTATGACTGGTTTCCTGACGTTATGACAATCCTTTACAAACATGGTAACCTGGGCCCCAAGATGCTGTTAACACTTGGGGCATCTTGTATGCTTTTTTTTGTGATAATCACTTATTACACTCATAAGGCAATTACCTCCCTGATACTCCCATGGATGAAGAACCAACCCGCCAAAGAACTGAAAGACCCTGCACCTGGTGCCAAACCCCAGAACCCAGTCACGTCACAAGTGCAAAATGTGATAGTAAACCAGACCACGACCAAGGTGGATATTCCCCAGATGGGCAAACTCACCTTAGAAGAAGCCCTCCCAGCCATACCAGTCCTCTGCCTCCACTTCCAAACCAATGCCAACGCCTACCCCAGTGACACTGAGAAAGTCCTGGGGGTAGCTGCCATGCTATCAGGAGATGCACTGGTATGGTTTGGGAAAGCTACCACTGAAGATGTCAAATTTTACCTTGACTATTCAAAATTTGAGGCCGAGCTCATGAGCACCGTCAATGACCAAGACACCAGATACTATGCACTGAACTCTATGTTAGAGATCCAACAAGCAAACCGCCCTATCCAAGCCTATATCAACAAGTTTCTTAAACTTAAGGCAGGCACCCAACTTGAAGATGAATTATCTGCCATTATCTTCAGAAAGGGAGTCAATTCAACCATGAAAGACCTGTTGAAGCACCCCCTGCCTACGCTGAGCCTGGAGGAACTACTGCCCCTATGCAAGGGCCTGAGTCTAAACCAAGAAGGACAGAACTTGTACCCTTCCTGAGCTGGCAGGGACATGACGCCTAATTGACCTGGAATGTCCCCTGACAAGTTGCAACACCATTATTTAGATGGGTTGTGTTTCTACTGCCATGAGGCTGGACATCTAACCAGAGCATGCCCTAAGAAGAATACACCTCCTGTATCCTTGGCACAAATAAACACCTCTGTGAAATCTTATAAATTCATCCAGGTGGCCATAGACTGTGTGGGAATCAAGCGCCAGATTGAGGCTTTTATTGATACAGGAGCTAATGAAAGTTTTATTGACGCCAACCTGGCAAAGGAACTAGGATTAACAGCTTCAGAGCGCGCCTACAAGTAACCATGGGGAATAGTTCCCTGGACACCAGTTACAAGTGCAAACAGGAACTTCCTTTGACAATTGGACAGAACATGTATCCAACCCCCTTGATCCTCTTGCCGGGATTGCCTCACCCTCTAATACTGGGCAACTCATGGTCCGGCAGATATGGCCTTATCCTAAACTATCGTGAGCAGACCGCCACTTTGGGACAACCTGAATCTTGTGACACCGTTCTGTTCTGTATGAGTCCTGGCAGAACCCTAACCAACAGACTCTTAACCATAAAGATGGAACCCAGCGTTGGTACTCTACCTATTCCCCTACAGAAGTGGGACCACATATTTAGTGAAGAAGAGGCCATAAAACTACCCAACCACACAATCTATGACCACACTATAGACCTGCTACCAGGCATCCAACCACATCACAGCCCCATCTATAGTTGCAATCACCGAGAACAAGCGGCCCTGAAAGCTTACTTGGAGGATATGACAAAAAAGGGCTTCATCCAAGTGTCAAAGGCCCCCTGCTTGTCTCCAATGCTGTTTGTAGGGAAGAAGGATGACAGAATGTGTCCTTGCGTGAACTACCAGAAGCTGAATGACATCACTGTGAAAAACTGCTACCCCATCCCCAATGCCAACAACCTTTGCGACGTATTAACTGGAGCCCAGGTGTACTCAAAAATTGACCTAAGAGACGCCTTCAACCAGATCAGAGTCAAGGAGGGGGACAAATACAAGACAGCTTTCAAAACCAGATATGAGTTGTACAAATACTTAGTAATGCTATTTGGCCTATGCAACGCCCCCAGCACGTTCCAAAGGATGATTAACACTGTTCTAGGGGAATACCTTGACCACTTTTGTGTTGCGTACTTAGACAACACCCTCATCTACAGCAAGACTCATGAGGAACACCTGTGCCACCTGGACCTTATACTCAAAAAACTTTCCCAAGAAAACCTACACGCCAAGCTTAATAAATGTGAATTCTTCCAGTCTAAAGTTGAATTCCTGGGATACATAATAAAGACTGGCAGGTTTGCAAGGCACAGAACAAAGTAGAAGCAATAACGTCTTGGCCAATGCCCAAATGTAGAAAAGACGTGAGAAGTTTTCTGGGCCTTGCAAATTATTGCAGGGATTTCATCCAAAAAAATTCTCACATCACCCTGCCCCTGACCTGCCTATGCTCTGACAAGGTCACCTTTGCCTGGACTCTGGAATGCACCACCGCCTTTGAGACCCTGAAACTTGCCTTCACCTCTGCCCCCGTCCTGGCCATGCCTGACCCATCCAAGCCTTTTGTGCTGGAAACAGATGCGTCTGACTTTGTGGTGGGTGGGGTCCTTCTTCAGGAAGGAGGGGATAGTATGCTACATCCTGTAGCATATTACTCCAAGAAGATGCTGCCTGCTGAAGGAAACTACCCAATCTATAACAAGGAGATGCTTGCTATAATGAAGACCTTGAAACATTGGCGCCAATACCTATGTGGCGCCAAGTTTCCAGTAAAGGTCCTAACCAACCACAAGAACCTGGTTTATTTCTTTAAACCTAAACAGCTGAACCAAAGACAGGCCAGATGGGCCTTAGAACTGGCTGACTACACCTTGACCATCAACTACAAGCCTGGAAAGGTGAATGTGGTACCCAACGCCCTGAGTAGAAGAGCTGATCTGACCCCTTCATCTGCAGAAACCAAGGACCACAACACACATGTACTCCTTGACCCAGGCATTCTAAGCATTCAATTGATGTACATGAAGATTATGGCCCACAAACCTGACATAATTGAGGCGCAGAAACAAGATAAATACTCAGCAGAACTTGTTGACAACTTGACCTCAGACCCAGAGAGCCGCCACCACAAGAAAGGATTTTTGCTGAAAGGATCCAGCCTGCTATTACACAACCAAATCTATATACCAGAAGGTGAAACAAGGACCAAAGTACTAGTTGATTATCATGACTCAGAGATGGCCAGCCACCCTGGCAGACTCAAGACACTCTGAGGAATAAAGAAGAATTACGCTTGGCCCCAAATGGACAAAGACATGGCTGCCTATATCAATGGTTGTGAGACATGTGGAAGAACCAAAACCCGTAGATCCAAACCTGAAGGCCTTCTAAGACCACTAGATATACCAGCGGGACCCTGGAAGTCCATTTCAATGGATTATATTGTAGAACTGCTCCTCTCTAATTCATTCAATTCCATCCTGGTCATAGTAGATAGGTTTACTAAGATGTCCTATTTCATACCTACCACTACTCACTGCACTGCCGCAGAGACAGCCAGACACTTCCACAACCACATCCTAACTCAACATGGTACTTCAGGGGAAATCATCACTGATAGAGGACCCCAATTCACCTCCAAATACTGGACTCAGGTGATGAAGGACTTTGGGGTAAAACGCTGTGTATCAACCTCCTACCACCCACATACCAACAGCCAGACTGAACAAGTGAACCAAATACTTGAACAATACCTACAATGCTACACTAACGCTGATCAAGATAGCTGGGCAGAGATGCTACCCATGGCACAGTATGCTTACAACAGCAAAGATCATGCATCCACTGGAATGTCCCCCTTCAAAGCCAATTATGGCTTTGACCTGTCCTGGGATCCCAGTATTGATAGTAAGGAAACAAACCCGTCAGGATAAACCTGGATTGAACAGATACACAACACCCAACAAACCTGTCTTAAGAACCTGACCCGTGCTGTCCAGACTTATAAGGTGTTTGCAGACAAAAAGAGGACCCCTGGGAAACCATTGAAAGTAGGAGACAAAGTCTATATGGATTCTCAAAACGTGCCTCTGACTGTCCCCTGTCGGAAGTTAGCCCACAGAAGAAGTGGTCCCTACAAGATCACCAAGCTAATAGGTGAAGTAGAATTTGAACTAGAACTACCCCTCTTGTGGAAAATACATAATGTCTTTCACCGCGCGCTTCTATTCAAGAAAGAAGGAAACTCCCTCCCCCACCAGAAACTCAAGACTGACCCCCCTCCCATCCAAGTAGGACGCTCTGAAGAATATGAAGTTGAATATATTCATGGGGATTGTACCCACTATAAAACCCTCCAGTACTACGTCAAGTGGAAGAGATACCCACCCAAGGAAAGCACCTGGGAACCAATAAGCAACCTACCCAACGCTCAACTAGCAATCCGACAATACCTTGAGAAGAAGGCCAGGAAGGAAGAGACCCCTGGGAAGGAAGGAGATGATGTCATGAATGACATTTCAATACTTGTATTGAAAACTAAAGAGTTGAGCCCCAGTTCTCAAAGGACGGATTGATCCCTCCAGGACAGTCTAGGATCCTCCAACCCGTTAAGTCACAGGCTTGAAGTGATGAACTACTCCGCGACCCGCCAGCCTATTACAGAGAATTCCCTGAATAGTTGCCATTCTGCCGCCAAACTGGTGCCCATGAAGACCCATATTGACAAAGAAGATGTAACCTGGCTAACAGAGATTGGTGAAGGACCCGCTGCCAACCTGCTCAATGCCAATACTGGATTTTTGAAACCAACATTGGAAACCCTGGAATCAAACCCTGACCCTCCAAAGACTACTCAAGTCACACAAAGTGGACAGGAGACTGCCCAATTGTTGAATTGCAAACCCAAGTTAATGAGTTACCCCAAGACCTGCCAGCCTCCCAAAGACAATTCCCAAATGTTCATCAGATTGATGCCAACCTTGAGCCATCAAAGACCCAAACCTATGCTGAGGTTGCTGCTTGCCTTAAGGAGGTTAAAACAAAACCTATTTTTAACCTTGCCAATGACCACCAGCAACTGCCAGTCTTCTGCCCAGAAGGGGTAGTACAATTGGACTACTCAGGTGACATAGTGAACAGTGGCGGCAGAACAAAGCATTGTCATTCCTATTTGCCAGAACAGGCACAACCTGGATCTGCCGCCCTTGAGACTCAAAGCCAAGACCCATGCCCTTCCAGTGCCTTGTCTGCAAACCTGAACCCTGCAAAAATCAAAGAAGCAAAGTCCCATGGTATAAAAACCCTGGCAGTACGGTGAAGACCCCATTGTCATTTTCAATAATAAAGTTTTATGAACCTTTGGTTCAAAAAAATCTTACCCTATATAGTCTTAGTGATCTTCCATCTTAATTCCGGTCAAGTAGACTACCAGGATGCTGCCCCCTCCCAAGCCTACTATACCAAATTGTCCCAGGCATTATACTGCCCCCGGGAGCTCCCTTTGGACCTGTGCACTTTACCAAGTACCCCCCCCCCAACCCGGCCTATTCAGAGTACAACTTAGAAACCATCCTCATTGCTGACCCCTTGGCCAGGACTAGAGAAACCAAATACATAGGACGCAAAGGAAAGTGGTACAAACAGCCGCCAATATTGTTCAAAGACAAGTACAATTATCTGCCAGCGTACCTTGTTCCCATGACTCCACCATTAACCCCAAGACCAGACTGCCCCTTGGAACCCACTGCCGCAACCAAGACCACATCTACCCAACTATTTGGAGTACTCTATATTACTTTGACAGGATTGGTGGATTCCGTGGTCCCCAACTCCGGACCCTGGTCCTTGCTCAGCCGATTTGTATCTTATATTATAAAGTTAGCACCCATTCTATGGTGGGCCCTACCCGCCGGCTCAACCACCTCTCATCCTGAGCTGCCCAATGCCTCTACCTATGACTGGTTTCCTGACACATAGAGTGTTTGAAAGGCAGTTTTTGCCTCACTCTTGGGGAAATTCTGACTTGGTTGTACCTCACAGTGGGGTCAATCTTGCTAAAGACTTTATCACCTGAAAGTATATCAAACAAGTTGTCAATCAGCAGTAAGGGGTAAATGTTCTTTACTGTGACCTTGTTGAGGGTGCAGTAGTCTGTGACCAGAAAAAGAGACCTGTTTTCTCTGGCCACAAAAATATCACAGCCTCATATAAAAATAGCAACAGGCAAATAAACTCTTTATCCAGAGTATTTAAAAGATGTTGCAAAAGAGGCTTGTCTCTCTTAGGTGTTATACAATACAGTGAGCGCGCCTTGAACAGTATCCCTGTAAATGCACAGCATGCTGAATCTTTCATGAGGCAGCTGATTCAGAGTCTCACTGAATATATTCTCAAACTCAGCAAGTAGTTACTATACAGCCATTGGTTGGTTGCTACTGTCAAGGAGCTGGATGTACGGGTGTTCTGGCTACTGCCAACCCACTTAACATCCAGTCATTGCCCAATTTGGTGCCTTTCTAATATGCAGTTCAACATGCCAGAAAAGACAACAAGCTAATATAACATGGCTTGTCCAGGTATCCAGCAGCTCATTCCCATCCCTCACATGACCATCCTTATCTTTTATCTGACTGAAATCCCTGCCACAGCACATACTATATAAGTCTAAAGTATTATCCAATAAAATATACTTTCTTCTCTTCTTAAATCCCATATTTGAAACTTCCCCAAAGTTGCTCCTCATTACTATGGCAAGAAGTTTGAGAAGGTTCATACCTGATGGCTTCAACTGAACATTGATTAAAGTCTAGCTTGCCCTCTTTCAAATCATAAGACCCATGTTTGATGATACAAATAAAGACAGTGTTGTGAAGCAACTTGTTCATCACAATTAGATAGATATAGAGCCTGGCATCATTTCTTCTGAGTTTAATAACAGAGGCAATCCAGTCAATTTAGAAGTGGCTGTGATGTAGCCAGTTTAAACCAGTAATATCATCTTGGCTGTGACCACTTATGATAGGGCCAGAGAGTTTAACTTGGACGTTTCTCATCCTTACTAAGAAGGATACAGTCTCATGGGTAATTGCCACACTGCAGGAGTCAGCTACACATACCAACTTGAATCAGCTGGCCACTTTCTCTAGCTGTTGGAAGCCTACAAACTCTTGGTTGACCATGGTGTAACCAACCCAGGTATCTACTGGGAGCTGGTGGGTATTTAGACAGAAGCAGTAGGAATAAGCCAAGAGAGTGGGTTTATTCTGGGTATGACTAGCTGGTAGGGCAGAGCTGTCACCGCATACTCAGAAAACGTCTAGGAGTTGGCTTTGCCCACATTATAGCACCAGGGGGTTCAGTAAAGAGGGGTCAGATTTGTCAATCAAGAGGGGTTGCAGACCCTCCTGTGTCTACAACCTCCAGGCTTTTTTCAAAATTTCAATCTACACTAGTTGAAGACCCCCTTGCAAGAATGCTTATTATCATTGTCATGTTGGAAGAGCTGGCAACAACCTACCAGATTATGGGTGCTTTCAGGTGTGAGACAAGATTGAGTGGGTGCAACATTAGTCTTTTGAAACCCCATTGTGGGCTGGTTATTTGCCTTCACAATAGCCTTGTAGCAATCACTTATAGAGATGCAACAATTCACAGGTACCAACTTGCAAATATGTGGCTTTAGCCTGTTGGTTTGAGTGAGATGCATTGTGTTTTCATTGATGATAGCTCCTAAGGCAACAGCAAGGTTCTCTGTGATGCCTTTTTTGTTTGATAGCAAGCATGGGAGTTCCCACAACAATAGGCAAAAAGGTTTCACTGTAGCAGGATTTGGCTACCTCTCTAAACATGGCCCAGGTAACCTTGATTTCCTGGCTGGTCCAAGTAATGAACCACACAGTGGCAGGCCCAACAAGGCGTTCTGAAGCTGTGGCTACCCTCATGAATTATGGTACTTGACAGATGCAAATGTGAGTTTCTGTGAAGTGCAACCAGATTATCCTGTTAGCACCTTTCACATCATCAGTAAAGAGGTCAAAATATAGGTTTGGCATTTGTTGTGAGAGTTCAACAAAGGTAAAGTGATGCTGGTGTCATATTTTTCCAGGAAAAACTGATTGTAAACACTGGTCATTACAAGTTGGTCCTGATAAATAATGTAACCACTGGGATCCCTTCTCAGAAATAGGCAGGAAGGTTTCTTGATGAGGGGTAGCCATACAGCCAGCACTTCAACCTTTCTTGGGGGAACTCTCTTGAAGGTAGGCCATTAATCAAACCTACCACTGCTACCACATTTGCAACTGAACTAATATCAGTTCAGTATTTAGAAGGGAAAGACAGCAGACCAAAAGAGCAGAACAGGGATTAGGAATAAGACAAAAGCTTTATCGGGAAGCAGCAGCTGATATACTGTAAAAGATAGCCACTAATCCACCAGGGAGTGGCATTGTGGCAGGATCCAGGTATGATATGAATAGCAAATAAATTGTTGATGGATCATCTTCTGGGATTGGCTTTGCTCCCAATTTAGGGATATTGCTCATATTTTGATGTTGGAGGCAGAATGTCCTATGTTATTAGATATGTCATGGGGCGACTCTACAAGCGTCCCCTTTGTGTTGTGAGATATATTGGCAGGCAAGTTGTTGATCTCAGTTGCAAAAAGGAAAGGTTTATACAAGATGCAGTTTAATGTTAGCCTAAGCTGGGTATGTTGAGTTTAACCAAGGGCTCCTTTATCTGGCTGTTGCATTTAACTAGCAGCAGGTACAGTGTCAAGGGTTTCCATTAGCTTTGATCAAAGGCCGCTAGAAATTTATCGTTTTATTCTTGATTTGAATGGTCAGGCCTTGGGTAAAGGTTAATAGGTGGATTATAGATGAATATATTTGCTTCTTGTCGCCATCTAAGGAATTTAATGCTGAGCAGAATGGATTCCGGATGACGTATTGGCAGTTGTGATGGTTTGCAAGGAATGGGGGTTTATTTAAAGTAGAGTCTAAACTAGACGTGTGATGATAATGTTGTCTAGCTATTTGGCGAATCAGCCTTAGGGATTCACGTCATCACTTATGCAGAGTCTGCACTTGGCAAAGGAATCCTTATCACATATGAAAATGATGCAATTTGATAGGAGTTTATCAAATCTCAGGAACTTTGAAATGAGGTGTTGGCTGTACAAGTGAGTCGAGGTGAAATTTCAAAAGCCGCGAAGAGCAATGGGGGTTGGAACAAAAGTGATTAAAGGACTGCACTTTAAAATCCCGCCTAGGAGCACCACCACTTGTTATTCCTGTTATAGAGGTTCACGTTTGGTATAGTATTTGAGGGTGTAGATACTATGTTCAGATGTATTGTCCCTCGACCGTATTTGGCGAATAACGTGCTCCTGTATACTAGGCCCCGCAATATTAGCAATGTAATTTTTTACCAGCTTGGATCGCCCCATGTTGTCTGGTTCTAATTTCCTTTAGTTCGCCAATAGAATAGCCACTCACAAAACTCCAACTTTAAGAGCTAAAAAAAATCTCGGTTCATTTAAAATACAAGTAATATTCTACTTTTAGCTCATATTGTTTTTTGGTCATTAATCATAACGTTTTTAAAGAGTTTTAAACACATCCCAAAGAACAACTATCGGAAACAAAAAGGTCCCCTTAATGAGGCTGAGCTTCTTCCCAACGATCTTCAAGGAAAAAATGAACGGAAGCAAGAGATGGAAATCATAAGAAGCTTAACAAAGTACGTATGGCCCAAAGAAGATCGCGGGGTTAAACTTCGTGTTCTGATATCACTTGGGCTTTTGGGTGCTGGGAAGGTGATTAATTTCCTAAACTTGAATTATTGACATGCTCACAAATGTTTTTATTTAAAAATTGGACTACATTAGTTCAAAGTCTTTATGTTTAAATACTCATTTTTCCCATAGATTTTAAAATGTCCAAGTGCCTATAATATTTAAGTATCTGGTAGATCATCTTAATTCCGGTCCTGTTGAGACAACTTTGACTATTACAACTGGGGCAGGTGCCCTTTTATTAGGCTGTAAGTATATAAAAATTTAAACCCTTTTCATTGTTAGGTTTAGACAGCATGTTAATGCTTAGCATTATTTTTATGAATTAAGTAATTTAAGCTGTTTCGATGACCTAGCAAAGTTAATATATTGATCTGCTGCTTTGATTTTTACAAGTTTTAAAATGAAACTAGATGGTGCGGCTAGGCTTGGATCTACATTATTTCAAGAACTTAGGAATGCAGTTTTTGTCAAGGTGACACAAAAGGCTATCAGGCGTGTTGCCCGCAGTACTTTTGTACATCTTCTGAACATGGATTTACAATTCCATCTTACACGTCAAACCGGGGGTCTCCAGCGAGCCATTGACCGAGGCACTAAGTTTTGATTTAATCAGTTTAGAGCTAATTCCATTTAGGGGAATAAGCTTTCTTCTTTCATCCTTGGTTTTACATATGGTCCCAACCATACTTGAGGTGACAATGGTCTGCGGGATCCTGGTAACCTGTCGATCACTTCAAAGCTAATCTGTAAACAGGCAAACGTGTTTGGGGTCAAATATGCTGTAGTAGCTCTGGGAACAGTGACAACTTATTCTGTATTCACTATTATGGTGACTACTTGGAGGTAATCAAGGTTGTAGACAGTAACTGAAAGCATAGAACCAAGATTCGACGTGAAATGAACAGTGCAGATAACGAAGCAGCATCGCGATCAATTGATTCTTTAATCAACTTTGAGGCTGTCAAGGTAAAGAAGAGGAAATAGTGAATTCTAACTTGTAGTACTTTAATAACTGTGATTATGAAATCCAACGATATGACGCATCGTTGGCAAGATATGAGAAGGCGGCACAAAAGACTGGAAGCAGCTTGGCGCTTCTTAATGCTGGACAGAATGCTATATTTAGCACATCTTTAACTTTGATGATGTATATGGCCAGTCAAGGGATACTTGATGGTACTCTTACAGTGGGGGACCTGGTCATGATTAATGGGCTTGTCTTCCAACTATCTCTGCCTCTTAATTTCCTGGGTTCGGTGTATCGCGAGCTAAAGCAAGCTTTGACGGACATGGGGATCATGTTCAACCTACATAAAGTCAAGAGCACCATCCAAACACCTCCCAATGCCAAGCCCCTACTTTACAAAGGTGGGGAGCTTAAATTTGAAAAGGTTGTCTTTGGCTATACTCCGCAGCGCATTTTATTGAACGAGTTTGACTTTGTCATCCCAGCGGGAAAAAAGGTGGCCTTTGTTGGACCAAGTGGTTGCGGGTAAGCCACCGAATATGAACTAGCCCTAGCCCTAACCCCTAACCCTCTAGTAAGTCCACCATAATGCGTCTCCTATTCCGTTTCTATGAACCAAGCAAAGGTACAATATATGTCGATGGCCAGGATGTCCGCTCTCTTGATATTGAAGATCTGCGTTCTTATATCAGTGTGATGCCTCAGGTAGTTCACCAAAAAGCCATTGCTAATGTCCAGGATACTCCACTTTTCAACAACACCATATACTATAACATTGCATACGGTCAGCCTAGTGCATCAGAGGCTCAAGTGTTAGAGGCGGCTAAGAAGGCCCAGATCCACGATGTCATTGCTAAGCTACCAGATGGCTATAACACAATGGTTGGCGAGCGAGGATTAATGCTTTCAGGTACTGATCCAAGCGTCCAAGACTAATCCCCAGGCGGTGAAAAGCAGCGCATTGCACTTTCTAGAACTATTCTCAAAGACTCCCCAATTGTGTTCTTTGATGAAGCCACCTCCGCCCTCGACACAATGACTGAAACGTGTCTGCTTTCGTCCATTGGGAACTTTCTTTCTGAAAAGTGCCGCACATCCATCTTTATTGCTCACCGCCTGAAATCTATTTCTGATGCTGACATTATTTTTGTCATGAACGATGGCCACGTCGTGGAACAAGGCAGCCATAGAACACTTCTCGCTCAGAGAGGGCTTTACCACAACATGTGGATCCAACAAGAGCAGGAATCAACCTCTCCAAGCCAACCAAGGCCATACTCCCGCAACTAATCTTATAGCATTACATAGATTTCCTGATAAGCAACTAATACTAGATTACTTGTTGAGAGGGCCTCTAATTTGAAGTAACGGCTATAACTTTAATTGATCACACTTAGAAACTGGCGCTTCAAGAATCTTAAACATCATAATTCCAAGGCCATTCAATAGGATCTTGCTGCTCATAAATAGCACTCACCTGCTGTAAGATAAAATTGAACATTTTACTTTTTGAATCCAATGGCTGTTTGATCACTGGGCTTTTATAGCATATCACTGAAACAATTTAAAATTTACCCAAATTCTTTTGGCCAATCCCAAGAATCCAATTCCTCACTGGATTTAATCATCTTTAAAAGCTATGATATTCTTTTAAAAATAAATATCATTTCAGCTTTGAGTTTCACCTTTTTATCAAAAGAGTTTAATATCAACTACTGAAGCACTGTAAACCCAGACTGCCTATATATCAATCCCTAGTTTTTCACAACTAAACAGATTAAAAAAGTTAAAGTTTGCATGATATCATCCTATTAATTCAAATCATTGATCCAAAGGTTACCATAGATCCAGTCAAACAAAATTGGCATTCTGCGCTTAAATCAGGGCTCCTTAATTCACTTATGAATAATTCCAAGAATGTTAATCAGCCAAGCAAAGCTTAAACGACCCCTGCTTTAACTGAACTTTTGGAAACAGTATAATCTATTCAGTGTAGATCCAAATATTTAGATGGCATAGCCTTTTCAACGCGTCCTGATATCTTGATTTGATCCATCCTAAGTTATTTTGGCAACCTTTGTAATTTAAACTGTCTGCATGTTGACTGTCAAATTAGGTTGCTCACTTTAACACACTGGAAAAGTCTAAGTTGAGTTTATTTCCATGTAGTCAACTGGATACCAACACTTCTTTAATAAGCAGAAAATTGAATGCTGGATATTTTACTTGGTGAAAATTAAGCTCTAAAGCATCTTTTAGATTAATCTGAATATGCAGACCTCAGAGATAAAACAAGTGGCACTGTATAGCTATTGAAAACTTTAATAAATATATACTTTAAACCTACTTTACTATACAATCAACTATTTTCACTATACAGCCTTTCTTTGTCTATAAAGATAGAGGTTTGAAATTTTAAAAAATCTGCTAAAATATTCTGCATAGTTTTACAAGATATTAAAAGTAACCATTTATTTATAATAGTTGATATAATAACACTCAAAAGTGTACATCCTCTATTAAAAACCAACAATTTAGGCTATACAATGTAGTAGGATTCCAACCGGTGGAGATGAACAAAGATGGTTCAGTTTGGAACAGATTGTTTCATCACATAACAAACTTCAACTTTTTTGATAGAAATAGGAGCCAACTCTACAGAAATTGTGCTCTAACTGGCAAAAATGTCCAGACGCACAACAAATTATGTAAACTGAGAACAAATGAA
Source organism: Entomophthora muscae (assembly GCA_014839935.2). Taxonomy (NCBI): domain Eukaryota; kingdom Fungi; phylum Entomophthoromycota; class Entomophthoromycetes; order Entomophthorales; family Entomophthoraceae; genus Entomophthora; species Entomophthora muscae. The sequence continues at coordinate 21,371 of QTSX02003781.1, read as the reverse complement.
GTCGATTCAACAACAAATAGGCCAAGCACCAGAACAAAGAGTTTCAGTCACAAGACAAAGCTACTATGTTTACTAAGGTTTTTGAGAACAAAATGAACTCAGTCACTAAAGCGTAAACCTCAATCAACAATGAACCCTAATAGCAACTGAAACAGACAATAAAAATATCAAATATCATGCTAAAAAAATCAATAAATCTATAATACTGTTACTAGTTCATCCTAATTAAGATATAAAATCTAGAACATAAAATAGAAATAAATATCCTGGGTGCCTTTTTTAGAAGAAAATTATCAAATTAATCAAATATATCAATACATACAGTTAAAAGGACACATTTAAGGCCAAACATAATTAATGTAGAAGTTTTAAAACCTAATATGAAATAAATGATAGTGACTCCAAGCTTTCATGCTGCTATATTTAGACAAATAAAAATCATAATAAATAAATTATACAGCTAAAATGATTTAATTTGATTTTAATTTTATACTAAAATGGACACAGCACAACAGCAGAGTCAAGGAGCCAAAGGAGCACACCACAAACATGGACGCTCTTGTGTGTCAAAAAACAGAGTGTCTGTAGTCCAGGAGGTGAATAATGGCTGTTGTTATGAGTTAGGTAGTGAAACCCAAGCCACATAAATACAAGAACAAAGCCAGGGCACCCAGACCAGAAGAGCAGCTATTATTAACCCAAGAGTACCAAAGCTGTCTAGGAAGACCACCAAGGTCACCATCACCAGAACAGTAAACAACATTATCACTGAGAGAGAGTCCTTGGTATACAACCCTGTATAGCAACAAGATGGTATTCCTGCCAGTCTTATAAAAAAAGTAAAGACTGTTCTGAATACCACTTATGAGCCTTATATGAGTGATGGAAAAGACACAAAATGGTAACAAAGAGCTGCAGTATTATGAAACTGTGAAGGGGCAGCAAGTGCACAAAAAGGTTGCCGCATTTTACAGTCAGAGCCTATGCGCTGTGTCTTAGCAGAACCCACAGAGTCAATGCCTACCACAAAAAACCCAAGAATACAGTAATCTAGACTCCACTCATGAAACCGTTACCAAGCTTATCAAGGACACTCAGAACTACAAAAAGGCCACAGCAACTGTAGGTGTATTGATAAAATCAGCCCATGAGCTTTATAGTACATACCTAAAGACCAACAGAACCCTTTTTATGGAGAAACCCAATTGCAAGTTGGTCATTCTGATTAAGAAGCACACCTGATCAATAGAGCAATAGATTCCCAAAACTGTCATCTTGAACTGGCAAATGTACAGGAGATGACTAGATCCATTTTTTAATTGAGGCCTCAATGCCATTCTACTATTGTGTGGTAAGAGGGTTGATATTATTCTGAAAAAAAAACTTGGGGTATTCTCATACAATTTAAATTGCCCAAAGGACATTGAGACCCTTCATAAATAAACCAAGACATAAACTGCGCTGAAGGAAAAGGGCACAGTAAAGTTTTACTACATTGATAGATTTCTCTTTGCACCCTCCATTCCCAATGCATATAGCTATATGCCCAAAGGTGATGAGGATGGTGTATTCTAATGTGCATCTGTTTGTATTGTGGTCTATTATATTATAGCTTGTGACAGTCTACATGGAAGCAGTTGTACAGGCAGGGGCTGATTTGGCCACAATAAAGACTCTATGCTTAAAGTTGAAGAAGTATAGTGGCTTTAGGGCAAGTAAATTCCTAATAGGTGACAGAGGACTACTAGAGGTAGAGAATTTACCAGTCTAGTAGGTAACAGGTGACTACTAGAGTGATGTATGGTATCTGAACTTAGTAGGTAACATTGGCTACTAGAGTACTGGATGATGTCTGAACCTAGTAGGTAACAAGGGCTACTAGGGGAGGATAAAGTCTTAATCTAGTAGGTAACAAATGACTACTGGGGAAGGATGTCTCTTCAACCTAGTAGGTAACATGGGCTAATAGGGATAAAGAGTGATGCAAACTAGCAGGTAACTAAAGACTGCTAGGAAAGGGATGAGCTGAGATAGATCCAAGATCCCTCAGCCACTTGCAGGAGGTCTGCAAGTGGTGACCTTACCTAACAGATTTTTAAGGTGCCGTAAATTTGGGCTATCTAAACTAGCTAAATTTACAAGCTAAAGTAATTGAAAATAAAATATAGATAAAATATACTAATATCACTAAACTATTTAAGGATTACTAAACACTAAATTAAACTGCTAAATAAAAGACAATATCAAATTATGTGTTAATTTTAAGGTTAAAAGCTGTGTTTATTAAACTCATATGGGTTGATAATAATCCTGAAAAATTCAGCTCAATGATGTCATAGCAATTGGATAATATAAATTGACTTTGGGAGCCTATTGTCAAATCATATCAATGAGTGAATCTCATTGAATCAAAAGCAAATAAAGCAGAGCTTCAATTTTGCGACAGAAGGTGTCTTCATCTGTGTCTTCCTGAAGGCTTTAAGGAGGTCTTGAAGCCACCAGAGGAGCATGGATATGTACAGAGACGTTATCAGGATAGGTGCTTGGGAAAGCAGCTACAGAACTTGATAATGAACATGTCTCTGGGAAGTAAAGTCAGTTACTTTGCAACTGAAAGCTCAGGAATAACCCCTTGAGTTAGTAAAAAAACTGCACAGACATGAGAATTGTCTGTGATTGATAGCCCAAGCGCTAGTCACTTACAGGGGTCCAGTCAAACACTAGTGTCCTTGTAGACTTATTACCTGAGTCTGAGGTATTAGTAACGGGGACTGAAGTGAGGAATGAAACCTTGATGGTTCACAGAAAGGACTGGAAGACCATGAAGCAGGACTAGCTGAAGAACAGGAAGATCATGGAGCAGGAATAGCTGAAGGACTGGAAGATCATGGAAAAGGACTGGAATAAGGAATGGGAGTTGGCTGAGAAGATCTAGCATAAGTAGAAGAAAGAGCAGAAAGAATGAACTTGGACTGTTGGAAATAAGACTGATGAAAAGAAATAAGCAGAGGAATAATCAAGGAAAAGATGATAAAAAGAAATGATAAAATATTAAGTTAAATAATATAAAAAGATAAGAAAGAAAGTAGGAAACAGTTCACAGAAAATATACTGTGAATTTATAAGATATTGATTGAATGAGAAGGAGCCAGAGCAGACAGAAACAGAACAAAGAAACTCTAAGGGCAAAGGCTGGAGTTTTGCCAAAATCATTAAGAGCAGCAAGAAGCAAGCAGCAGGCAGTTTTGAACTGTTGGAAAGTGAAAGAAAACACAGAGAAATGCAGAGAAACAAAAAGAAATTAAGGTTCAAAGATCCCTTAAGTAAAACATAGGTGGAAGCACTCAAGTTTTCCTGGAGAAATGTGAAAGAAATTATGGCCAAACCGTTCAAAACGTGGAGCAAGTGTTTATCTGGAGAGAGACAACGCCAGGTTCAAACCAGGGTCAAGAGCAGTCATTTGGGTAAACATTTCAGCAAATTAGCTCAATCTGGGCCAATGATTGGCTTCAGGTCAAAGCTTGATTGATAAGGGTTTTCAGGACTTAGACTGAAGAGTTTAAGCCTAAAAAATGAGGGAATAGACAGGAAAAAACTGGGTTTTAATTGGCTGAAGTAAGTAACAAAGTCTAATATATGATAGAGCAGAATAAACTGGATAGTTTAATCCTAAAAAACCAAAATTCTGAGAAGGAGAAAGAACTAAAAAAAGAGTTATAAACGAGGAAGCAGTCTGAGGCATTTAAGGGATTGGAAACAGTGGGAAAAAAGGCCACAAAGACAGAGCAGTAAGCTGGAGACCAAGTTAGAAGAGCAGGAGTCCAGGACTAAGAATCAGGAGTCTAAGATAAAGTGAAGGTGCCCAAGGCCAAGTGCAAGGAGTCCAAGAGATTGTTGGAGGACTTCAAGTATTGGCACAAACCAATTGTTTCCCATACTCCTGGGCAATATACCAGAAGGTTTCTTTGGAAATCTTCCTTCTGAAAGCAAATAAAAGCCAGTTTAACCCCTGCCCATATTTTTAGTTAGTACAGATAGTCTCTATGAGTGAATTGCCCAACATCTTCTATCCTAGCCAAGGGGAGGAGGATATATACTGTCAAAGATGTTGAAGGTTTGCCACTAGTAAAAATTCCCAGGAGGAATAGGAAAGGTTGACTAGACACCTTGAGATGACAGATATGGGGAGGGAATTTATTAGGAATGAATTTAATAGGCTCATAAAAGATTTTTATATGCTCACAGAGGGTCTAGCACCAGCAGAAGTCCAAGTACATGAAAGAATGCCTGCCTAGAATTTGGAAAGTATTAGAAGAGTTTGCTGTAATGCAAGACAAGTATAAACTTCAAGATAGCCACATACATCTACTAGATAGTGTCAACTCCTTCCAGCCAATCCCTGGCTTTGACCCAGGACACACAATGGAGACTGGTGAAAAGATACCTCACATAGCTCTTATTAATCCTCTTGGTATTATACTGTAAATTCAGAACCTAATGATAGAAATTTAGGATTCTCAAATCCTTGGTCCAAATTTCAACTCACATTTGTGGGCAACTCAGCTGAGTGAAAACCAAAATATTTAATAAAATCAACCAATTAATTTGACTTCTATTTATTTAAATTGGCAAATTGCAAATCCTTTGAGCAGATAACTCAACTAACTGAAGAAAAAACATAGCAAAAAATGCAAGATACATGAATCAGAAATGTGGGATTCTAATTCACAATTTGGCATCTCTGTAAGTGTAACAGATCATAGACAACATGAAGCCTTAACATATATGAAATTATGTGATTGTCAAATCTAAGAACCAAATTTCAGATCAAAATGAGGTGAATTTTAAATAAATATAATTTATGGGTGTCTCAAAAAATGATAAAGGATCTAGAGTTGATTTGTGCTAATTCTTTTAGGAATCATAGGCATTCTCAAAAATCACCCTATTCCATTTTAGGACTGCTAAAATTTAGATGCTTGATTACAGTAGATTTTAAAAAATGATAATAATAAAATAGAATCATATATTAAAATCTATTTTTATCAAGTTGTCTTTTCCTTGGTGTGTTGATAGTTCATTTGCTGTTGATAATGTGCTTGCATTTAATTGGATAGTTTCACCTCCAGTTGCCTTGTCAATAGGAAATCAAGTTGCCTCCCCAAGACCAGCTGTGGTTGCAGAGGGGACTTGATTTCCTATTGCCAAGGCAACTGGAGGTGAAACTATCCAATTAAATACAAGCTTATTATCAACAGCAAATGAACTATCAACACACCAAGAAAAAAGCAATGTGATAAAAATAGATTGTAATATATAATTCTATTTTATTGTTAGCGTTTTCTAAAATCTACTGTAAACAAGTATCCTTAATAGCAATACATAAATACATAGTGTAGTAAACTGATGGTTTATCTTTTCCACCTTTACTTTTTTCTTCCTCAAAAAAAGTTTCTGTGTCTCCAGGAGGGTAGCTGATAGATCATTATATTGTTTTGTGGAGCCTATAATAGTGATTTAGAGTGCAGAATATTACATCATTTTCAGTTTAGACAATTTTACATTTAACTTGATTACATGTCTAAACATGGTTGTTGAGATTGGATTTTTCATTTGATTTTATCCAGAGTGGAGCTTCTTGATTTGGATTGATTTGTCCTAGTTTATTATTGTACATTCATTTTGGATTCCAGTTCCTGCAATTAATATTTGAATTTACTAGTGGCATTCATTTATGATTTGAAATTTGGTTCTTGGATTTGACAATCCCGCAATTTCAAAAAACATAGTAAACTTAAGGAAAATGATTGATGGATTTGAATGTTTAAAATCTGATTCCAGTTAATTCATTTTGTTCATTTGAAATATGCAGTTAGACTTGAAATTTGCAAAGTGTCTATGAGTTCCTACATTTTTAAAAATTCAAATAAAAATACAAAGAATTCAATTTAATTAAAAAAGGCTATCCTGCAAAAGTGATTTGAAATTTGGACCAAGGATTTGACAATCCTGCATTTTTACGTTCAGGTTCTGAATTTATAGTAACAGATTGAGGAAAATAGATAGCAAGCTTGGGTAGAACTTTAATGATAGCTTAAGCTATCAACAGGTCTAGAATCTTTTATTTATGGGTAAAATTAGTGAGAGGAGATTGTGTAGGAATAGTGGATACAAAAGTGAATTGCATGAATGTCAAATGAAGTTGACACTTATTACTTTCATAGTCCCATAATTTACTCAAATTTGCTTGTAATCTGGGTTTTTGATAGGCACTCACCGCTTAATAATAAAGATTGTAAATAGCAAGGGCTTTTAAATGTGGGTTTAGAAATGAAAATCAAATTAATGTTTTCCAAGATACAGCTGCACACATGGCATAACATTATTTTCATGCAACCAGTTATTTATGCAGGAAGTTCACTTCAACTTGATCTGGCTCTAAATTAGACTTTTTGCAATTTCTTCCTTTTTGCATTAGTCTGTGATTTCAAATGTAGTTCTTTTTCTGGCTGGACTTTTTGGCTTAATGTCAGGAGTGATCCTGACAATTAATCAATCACTGTTTATGATCATCAATTGGCTAATTTTTTTTGCTGTGGCAATTGTGCATTTTCTGATATTTACACACTTGAATCTGATTAGCTGGTTTCTCACCCTATCACACAGGTAACCCTATTTCCTATTGCATGTGTCATAATTGTCTTTGAAATAAGACATTCCAGTTTAAGTGTAATCATTACTGTTGTAGGCAAACTAGCCCACAAGCAGCATCCCAGCCCAGTTGTCTTGATCTGTGTTGGCATAGCATCAAAGGTATTTCTCAAGAATCTGATTTATCCTTTCAGTCTGGCTGTTGATCTGTAGATTATAAGAAGTTGAAATACAACATTTGATTCCCAGATCCTGCATTAATTGTTACCAATAATGTGATATGAACTGTGGACAACTATTGATTACCACCTTGCTAGACATCCATGTTAGGTAAGAGCTTTGTCGTGAAAATGCATTGCAGTCTTTCTGGCTGTGCAATGAGTAGTGATAGGAATAAAGTACATCTTAGCAAACCTATTAACTATCACTAGAATGTAATTGAACAACCCAGACAGAGAAATTTGTTGAAACAGCAGGCTTGAACCTCCAGCAAGGTTCCAAGTAAGCGGGTTTGTGATCCACAATACAATTATCCAGTCACTTGAAGCCAAAATAGGAAGTCAACTTGAATTTCAAAATCCAACAACATGAACAGATGATGATCCCTCACAGTGGATATCTTGGTTTGGTTCTTGACTCATTACCAGGATCAGGCCACCCCCTTCACCATCCCACCGTGTGATCAACACAATCATGTTCCTGTTATCCATTACTCACGTTAACTATATAATCACTATTTCTCAATAAAGAATATTATCTAGTTCCCAAATATTTTTCCCCTTGTAACTCTGCTAAAACAGCACAGTTACAACATTGGTAGCAGAAGTAGGGTTTCCCTCCTACTTTACCCCCCAAAATTCTGCCTGTTGCCTGTACTTGCCACAATCAAAAAATCCTTAATAGAACCATGTCTGGCCTCCTGCTGGACTGGGCACCGTACACACCTGGTACCAAAATACCCAATGTCATTGTCCTGTACCAGAACACAGTAATCCCACTCTTTGCTTTCAATGCCCTGCTGGCTTAAGGTTTCTTCCAAGCACCTGCCGCTACCCCTTGAGCAACCGACAAAAGTATCATGCCAGCCCACGTAGCCCAGAGACTTTGGAGCGCCACTTTGGAGACTTTTGCTGGAGCCAACGACAATAAAACCACAGAATGGATTCAATCTTCCCAGAAAAAGCTGGCACAAATGGAATGCCCGCAATGGTTCTGGATTGCAGAGATCTCCATTTGATTAACAAAATGCTGGTACCTGGTGCAACAAGTGGCATGAGGATCACATCAAGAAGGATTGAGACACCTTCAAGCAGGACTTCCTGGCAAGATTTGTGCTGAAGGACACCACACTCATGATCATAGGCCAAGTGAAGAACCTCACCCAAACAGGCACAGTGAAGGAGCTCACCAGAGCTTATGAGGAACTCTAATTATGTGCCCCCTCAGATATGGCCTTTGACACCCCAGCTACCCATTTCATGTACTAAAACACACTTAAGTCACATGTGATGAGAAATGTGAACCTGGACCAAGTTACCAACCTGCAAAGCCTGTACTGTGAAGCAGAAAAAGCGGAACAAACATCTAATGCTCTACACAAGGCACAGACTGAGAAAAGAGAGCAACCCAAGGACTCTCACCCAAATGAATGTTCCAACCGCCCACATCCTGGGAACAAAAACAGCAACAACTCAAACCACAGCCTGCAGGCTCAAATAGACATGGAAACAGGAACAACAGACATTCAAATCATACCCACTTCTGCGTCACAGCCACCCAAGACAATCATGACAAGGAAAAACCCTGGGGAGAGCATTAAGCAAGCCAAGCTCTCCCTGCACAAATCCTGACTTGCCCAATGATGAGTACCAACCCAAGGACGTGGACCAATGTACAATGATCCAAGTACCCTCAGAGGACATGGTACTGTACACCATTGCCAGACATCCCAATAAACTGATGTCCTATCCTTTCTGTTTTTGCAGTTAAACAGGCTCAGCACTCCTAGACTTGGGCGCGGATTGAACCCTAGTCAACAGCAGCTTTGTGGATAAGTTTAAGCTAGCCACTAATCCTTTGTGGATTAAAAACATGGTTTTGGCTGATGAACATCACATTGCCATAATAAGGGAAGCTGCCCACTTCTCTGTCATGCTTGAGAACTTACATTCCACCATCCAAGGCCCTGTCATTGACTTTCAAAAGTTTGACATTGTACTGGGTTTGGATTGGTTACAAAAGAACAATACCCATGTAGACTGGGCGGCCTATGTACTGACAATCAAGCATGAAGGTGTCAATCACCAGATCTACCCTGACTCAGTAGACCAGCTCCTACGTGACCACGACTTCATACACATTACAGAGACCCTGGAAAAAAAGGAGAGCCTCAAGACAATTGACTGGGACTCCTGCCAGTACAAGATCATACATTTCAGGGATCACCAGGACATCACTACGCCTCAGGATTGCAAAATTGTAACCCGCCATCCAGAAATCTTCAAAGAGACTCTACCAGGGTTGCCACCAGAGAAACACATACAGCACACCATCCAGCTTAAAGAAACCGTATCTAAGGCACAAACCATCTACCAACTCACCCCAAAAAAAGACAACACACTACGCGCTTACCTCAAAAAGGTGTTGGAAAAAGGTCTTATCTGCTCCTCACAGTCTCCTTTTGGCGCTGCTGTATTCTTTGTGGCAAAGAAAGATGGTATCCTTTGACTAGTCACAGAATACTGAGCCCTAAAAAAGGTTACCACCAAAAATTGTCACACACTCCCACTCATCAACAACCTCTTTGATGTCCTGGGCGGTGCTACAGTCTTCTCCAAGATTGACCTAACCACAGGCTACAACCAAATCTGTATCAAGGAGGAAGACATACCCAAAACAGCCCCCACACTAATTACGGGCCATACAAGTGTGTGGTGCTCAATTTTGGAATGACAAACACATCATCAACCTTTGTGACTTTTATGAACAAAGTGTTTGCCCCCACATTGGCAAGCGCACCCTGGTGTACCTGGACAACATTATTGTCTATAGTCCTTTGGTAGAACAACACCATAAGGGCTTGTAGGCAGCCTTTGCTACCTCAGCCCAACATAAACTGCTATCTAAGCCCTCCAAATGCCAATTCTTCCGCAAAAAGTTGCCCTTCCTGGGAAACATAGTTTCAAAGGATGGCATCAAGCCTGACAGCCAGAAAATCCAGGCCATCTGCAAAAGGCCACCTCCAAAGGACAAGTCCAAACTATGCACATTCCTGGGAATGGTCACCTACATACAACAATTCATCCCCAACTGTGATGTCCTGACTGCACCTCTATCCACCATAACTGGCGCCAAATCTAAGTTTGTATGGACCCCCCAATGCGACCTTTGCTTCAGAAGTCTTAAGGAGAAGCTCAAAACTGCGCCCATCCTACAATACACAAAGCGTGATGGGGAATATCAAATGGAGACAGACGTCCCTGAAACGTCCATCAGGGGAGTACTAAAAATCAAGAACAATGGTGATGACTTCCTACCTGTAGCCTACAAGTTGCGTAAACTGACAGACAGCAAGTGTCAATACCCATACATGACAAAGAGCTATTGGCAATTGTGCACTGCCTTGTCAAATGGTGCTGCTATTTAGAACAACAGGAAGAATTCACTGCATTAACCAACCACAAATACCTCATATACTTTAAAATGCAGGAGAACCTTTTCTGCCAATAAGCACGTTGGATGAAACTTCTAGAAAGATTCAATATGATCATCTAGTACAAACCTGGACCTGAACTTTTCATGGCAGATGCACTCTTGCGCTTGTATGTTAGAGCCACAAGGGGCAAGAACAGTCTTGACACAGACTAGCCCCTCCTGGTGCTCCAAACTAAGGATAAAGGCTTCCCTTCTGAAACCACTGACATCACAAAAGAAGCAGTCATCAAGAATGAACACCTCTTCACAGATGTATATGGAACTTTAAACCACAAAATGACTGATGGAACTGTCATCCCTTACATCCCTACACACCAACAATTTGACACCATTCTACACTATCACAGAGACCTAGGACATACCAAGAGTTGCGACCTTTAAAAATTACTCAAAAATAAAGCATGGTGACCAAACCTATATTGAGACGCCCAAGAAGTTCTTGACCAATGTGAAGTATGTGAAAATTTGCAAAAAGCAACACCCTGCCTAAGTCTGTATTGCCTATTTGTTCACAATACCCTTCAAGGTATGGGCCCTCAACATTGTGGGACCCATGTCAGGAAAACACAACAACAAGAAGTACATCATCACTGCTATCAAGTTAGTCACTTGCTGGCCAGTGGCGCAAGTAGTAAAAAATCATACAGGCAATGTTGTTTATATATTCATAGGCAAGGAAATCATCAACAAGTTTGGAAAGCCAGAACTCCTGATAAAAGATGAAGGCAAGGAACTGACCTCCAAAAATACCAACATATACCTTGCCAAAAATGAGGTCCAGCACACAGTGACAACACCTTACCATCCCCAGGCCAATGGATGTGTGGAACAGCTGAATGACAGCCTAGTGCAGACCCTGGCCAAGCTCACCACGGGGAGACCTGAGGACTGGTACAAGCAGCTACCAACTGAATTACTTGTATGCCAGACTTGTGTGAACAGATCCACCTGGAAAAGCCCCTTTGAGTTAGTTTATGTAACATAACCCAATATCATCCAAGCACTATCAGGACCTATGCTGGAAATGCCAAGCAAGGTTCCACCCTGCTCAGATCCTCAGGTCCTACAGGCCAATAACAACCAATTAGAAAGAGAAGAAAAACGCCCACAGAATACCTTTGTCCACATCCAGGACAGACATGAGGGTGGTGGCAAATTTTGGGTCATGAATACTGTCAAAAGTAAATTACAGCCAGAAAAAGTGGGCCCTGCCATCATTCTAAAGGTAAAAAAAACAACACTTACCTTGTGCAAGGACTCATAAAACAAAAATAAGAAAAAGTCCCCCACCATGATTGCCTGAGACCCTGCAAAGCAAGACAGAAACAATGCAAGCTGTCCTATCTGCCACCAAACAACATTTAATATAGTATGGCGCCTGGGCTCCTGACAGCCTGCCCCAGAGGAGGAAGACCTTCAGTTGGGTGTGTGTGTGTGTGTTGAAACAGCAGGCTTGAACTTCCAGAAAGGTTCCAAGTAATTGGGTTTGTGACCTGCAACCCAACTATTCAGTTACTTGAAGTCAAACCATGAAGTCAACTAAAATTTCCAGATCCAACAACTTGAACAGATGATGATCCCTTATATTGGATACCTTGTTTTGGGGCTTGACTCATTACCAAGATCAGGCCACCCCCTTCATCATCCCAACGTATGATCAACACAATCATGTTCCTGTTATCCAAGATTCACAATGACTATATAATACCTATCTCTCAATAAAAAATATTATCTAGTTTTAAAATATTTTCCCCTGCTAATTCTGCTAAAACAGCACAGTTACAAAAAAGTTCTACAATGTAATCCAACAATACTGACCTCCATGGCCCTTTTGAGATATCCAAAGGTCTCAATCACCCTTCAGGCTTATTTATTAAGGTCTTGGTATTCCCACAGATTTTTCAACCTTCTAAATAATTTCCACATTGTGATCTATATTAGGCCATTTATAGTTTCTTTTAATGCTCTGGAGTGTCTTGAGTCTTCCTAGGGGACCTTCCATTTCTGAGTTTTGATATTTTCTTAGAATGTCAACTCTTGTTTGGCCCTTCAGTACATATATTCTATTGTGAATCATCAAGGTTGTTCCTTTTAAAGAAAATCCACCCTTGTAGAGTGAGATATTTATTTCTCTTGCCAGGTCTGCTACCTGGGATATTGAGAAATGGTTCATCATCTGTACCATGATTACATCTGGTCTGCTGGTTCAGATCTTAATATAATTCAGACAGATTACTAAGATGACTGGATCCAAGAGGGTCTGAGTATTGTGGCCGCAGGTTTTGGTGGCTGAGGATACCAGATTAGCTCTTATACTCAGCACATCTGGGACTAAATTGACCTTCCCAGGCTTATAATCAATAGTGAGGACATAATTGACTAGTTCAAGAGCCCATCTGGATTATTATGGTTTAATTGTCTAGGCTTAAAATTAGACCAGATTATTGTGGTCTGTCAGGACTTTGACAGGAAATTCTGTGCTGCACAGGTATCTTCTCCAGTGTTTAAATATCTTAATAATTGCCAGCATATACTTGTTGTGAAAATGGGTAATTATCTTCTATTGGTATCATTTTCTTTGAGTAATATGCTACAGTGTGTAGCATGCCATTCCCTTTCTCTTGAAGAAGCACCCCCCCACACACAACAAAGTTGGAAGTATCAGTCTCAAGAACAAAGGGTTTAATGTGATCCAGCATTTCCAGGACTGGGCAGAAGTGAAGGCTTCCTTCAGTGTTTCAAAAACAATCAAAAATTCAGGAGTCCATACAAACATAAACTTGTCTGAACATAATCTGGTCAGATAACTTAATCCAAGTTTTTTTGGATGAAATATCTGCAATAATTTTCCAGGCCCAAAAAACTCCTCACATCATTCCTGAATTTTGGTACCAACCAAGATTTTAAGGCTTCCACCTTGTCTTGTGTCATAGAAAATCCACTATTTCTCACTAAATAGCCCAATAATTTGACCTCTGACTGAAAAAGTTTGCCCTTCTTGAGTTTAACATGAAGATTTGCTTTGTAAAGTTGTTCCATTCTTTGATATATGTATCCTAAATGTTTCTGGTGGTTCTTGCTATAAACCAAGATGTCATTAAAGTATGAGCCACAGAACTGGTCAATAAATTCCCCCAAGACTGTGTTTATCATGCTCTGAAAGGTACTGGGTACACTGCATAACCCAAACAGCATCATCAAATATTTTTAAAGCTCATAGTGTGTCTTAAATAAAATAGTGTATTCATTGTCCTCTTTTATTCAAATCTGATTAAACACATCTCTGAGATCAATGTTAGAATAAACCTGAGAAGCTATCCCAGTGGTTTATTTCTCCAAGATGAGAGCCAAACTTAGTTGTTTTAGCCATTCTCTCTCACACATTCCACCATCTTTCTTATCCATAAACAGCATGGAAGACACACAGGGAGCCTTGGATACCTGGATAAACTCCTTATTGGACATGTATTTGATATAAAACTTTAAAGTAACTAGTTAATTGTGATTACAGCTGTACATAGGACTATGACTGGGTTGAGTACTAGGAATTATATCAACTGTGTGGTCATGGACTGAATAGCTAAGTAGCAAAGTGAATTTTTCTTAATACATGGGACCATTTTTGTTGTTGTGGGGACAAAACTTCTTTAAACAGCTCCATCTTCATAACCATAAGCTTCCCTGGCACCATCTTGTCTTCACTAAAGAGGAAATTCATGGTATCTGATCAGGGCAGCTGTCAGGGACCCACTTGAGAGGAAATAGACCTCCTATTTTGTGAGCTAAGGCCCCCAAATTCAGTCCTGATATAACAGAACCAATAGACACTGTCATCATTGCCAAACGTCCAAACTGACCAAGAAAGGCAAACCTCTTCATAAAGGAGATGAATCTCCCCAGGAGATAGTATCCTAATAGGTATACTAGGAGGTAGAAGGAAGCATTAGGACAAACCAAGGAGATTTTGGCTTCAGGAGCTCTGGAGGGAGGGCATTCATAATTGAACTTCCTTTTCAAATGACCTGAGTCATATTTGAACCAAACATTATCCAGAGGCTCTTAAGTGTGGGAATAATCAGGAGAGGTGTTTATCCAATCAGTGAAGAGAGTGGTGACTTCCAAGGAGACTGCCCACAAGGGCAGGGTGATCAAATACCAGAAAAAAGAATATTGTCTCTTTCATGGTGTAAAGGAAGAATTTGGAACTTTCAAGAAAAGTAATTCACAGATTTAAGGATGAAAACACTAAGAGAAGATAAGTTTATTGTTACTAGAACAAATTGGAAAAATTAAATTGAGGAGCTTAAATATTACTCATAGAGCTAAAAAAAGAAAGGTTCAAGGGGGATTTGTGGGTACCAAGAGGATCTTTTGGAAGCTGGAAAGGTATTGGGAATACAAGCAGAGTGATTTCCTGAGTTTATGACCAATTAAGACTTGAACCATGAGCACCAACATAATTAGGAGCCTATGTTTTAACTCTAAGAGGTTTAAACAAAGGCTCTTATTATTGATAATAGGTTAGAATAATGTTGAGGCTGAACTTATTGCTTTAAAATTGTTAGAAAAGCAGAGAGCAAAATCCAGCCAATCAGAATAATAGTACAGTAGTTTTAAAAGCTATGGCAACAACCAAAAATACCTCAGATTTAAACAAAATGATTCCAGATTTAAGCAAATTCCAACTATCAGGTTAAAATATACACTCTGTTAACAGGGTTTATTGGCGTTAATGGGCAAATTGAGTCAACACAGCAACAAAGGGCTCACACACAAAGCAAAACCATTCAAAATACAATCTGAAATACATTGATTTACAAACAAAATGGTGTGAGTTGACTTTTGGTGTACATATGTTTACTATGTGAATTGGTGACAAAATACACCCAAGCAAGGTGAGTCAAAACTCAATCCAAAACCAAAACACAATAGCAACTCAATATGTAAGCAAAACCACTCAAATGTTATGTGCAATGGGTTGTAATCAAGAATGATACCGAGGTATCTAAAATAAGACACACAATCTGAAACATAATTTTTAAAAATATTGTGTTGGGTGCTTAATTTGGAGTAAAATCTGGGAAAATGGGTGGAAATTTTTTTGGGTATTCTAAATTGGCATTATAAAACCAAAAACAACTAATTAAAAATAAAAAATCCATAATCAAGATATTGGGTGGGAAAAATATTAATTAAATATCCATATTCAGATAAAAACAAAAATTAAAATTAGGGAGTAACTTAATTGGAATTCATTTAGTATTTTATTAAATTCTCAAAATGGAAGGAACATAACAACAGAGTAACAATGGTCCTGTTGTGCACTACAGTTGCAGTTGCCCCCGCGGGTCAAAGAAAAGAGTTAGTGTAACCCAAGTGCCTACTCAGGAAGAAGATGGGAGAGGAGAGTTCAATAATGACGCTTCAATGACACAGCTGGTGTTGTGTTCTGAGGCGCAGCACAGAAACACAACAAGAAATCCTAACCTTAGGACTAAATTTGTACTAAGTCTGGTTTAGATGTCAGGGAAGGCTATGTGTTTACCTTGCAGCCCTGGAAGATTAATCTCTACTAGTTGTGGCTAGAGAGAGGCGCAGAAGTACTGAAGACACAAAGACAAAAATTTGAATAGAACTTAATTTTTATTGGTGAATATGAAATGGAATATATAGTAGTTAGGGATACCACAAAACACTACCAGGACAGTAGGATCACTTGCCACCAGCATGAGTGGGGTGAGTGAGATGCACAGGATCAAGAAACCAAACAATTTTATTTCCTGATTCAGTCATCAACTCATTTTGAGAGGCAAAAGCAAAAGCGAGAGATTCTTCTTCAAAATGGCCCACCAAAGGCAAAATCAATGCATGGCAAATAGCAGTATTCACAAAAGCTGGTTCAAGGAGCACAAGCTGTTAGGGTGTGGAGCATCAACCCTTGGGTCCCCAAGCTGACCTAGAAGCCCACTAAGGTTACTACAACCAAAACAGTCAGGAACAAAGAGATCAAACTTACCTCCTATGTGTTTGACGCTGTGTACCGCCAAGAGTTGGTCCCATCAGCCATACTGGAGAAGGTTAAGCCTGTGCTTGACACCAGCTACAAGCCATATATTAGTGACGGCAACCAGGGAGAGAACAGAGAGCCTGAGTTCTATAGGACTACAGAGGGCAGCTTATGCTCAAGAAGGTTGCTGTGTTCTATACCAAGGTGCCCATGCCTTGCGCGCCAGTCAGCAATCAGGATCTAGATAAACCAACTCCCACAAAACTTTCTCAGAAGCGCATACCTAATATCAAATGCATCATTCTGCCCAGACTTATGCGTGAATCTGGTGACTAAAAGGCGGCCGGGCTCTTGTTGGAGTGGATCCCAAGTGCACCTCCAAGACATTCAACACCTTCATTGATACTGGCCAAGTCCTTGCTGCGGAGAAATCCTTGCATGTTTCCACTATGCTAACCAAGAAGCACAAATAGGCAATCCACCAGTGAATAACCCAAGATTGCCATCTTGAACCAGCAAATATACAGGCCATGGTCAAATCTACTTTTGGGTTTCAGGCCTCAATTTCCTTTTACTACCATCTGTTGAAGGGAATGCGCTTTTCCTGGAAAAAGCTCAGGGTATCTCTGTACAATTGGAATAGTCCAACCAATGTTGAGACCTGGAATAAATATGCTGAGGCCTACACTGCATTCAAAAACAAAGGGACAGTGAAATTCTACTATATTGACAAATTGGTATTTGCCTTGTCTATGCGGAATGCATATAACTATGTCCCAAAAGGCTCCAATGACAGGATAGCTCAGTGTGCTGCAGTCTGCATCACGGCCTATTTAATGGTGGCTCTCCTTAGTCCAAAGGGGGTTGAGCTCTATCAAATGTTACTAGGCTCCCACAACAGACATACCTTCCTATTATTTCTCTGATTGGTCCAGGAGCACCTGAGGTGTACAAGCTTGGGCTTCACTAATGTAATGGTACTGGATAATGTTGGTCTCTGCAAGGTGGCAGATATTCTTGCAGAATTTCCAACAATTAATACCAGCATTGCAGTGGGCCCCCAGCAATTGGCTACATCAAATTTGCGCCTCTTATTTCTCCCTGCATATTCCCCATTCCTAAACCCAATTGAAGAGGTATTTGGGTGGCTAAAGCAATTTTTCAAGCAAGGGACCCCAACTGGGACCAAGGACCTATTTGATTTGCTGCAGGCTGGGATCCACACCCTTCCAGATGAGACTGTGGCCAAATTCTATGGCCATATTGATATAGTTTATCCCTGCATGCCTTGCCCAACAGCCAATCAATTAAAGGCTTAGTGTTTCTGACTTTTTTATATTCTTTAATTTACTCTTTTAGATTTATGGATTAGTGTTTTATATTTAGATGAATCCAAGCCTGAAATCACATAGAATAGCACCAATGATGCAGATGCGTAATTTTGTAGTGAAATCTATATTTTCTTTTGTATGCTGTGGTGGATTTTACAAATACTTAATATTAAAGTATTACAAACATAATTCCATGTCACTACTGGCCCATAAATATATAAAGGTAATTAAAAAAGTAAAAAGGTAAATATATCAGGGTATATGTGATTTTTATTAATAAATATTATTACTACTGTATAAAGAAAAGCTTTAAGATTTTTTCCAATAATAGTTCACTAAAATAAAATTAATTTAAAAATTAATTATAATAAAATAATCTAAAGTGTCAATAAATTTATTGGTATGAGAATATATCAGGAGCACCTGTAATGGGTTCTTTGGTATGTACCCATCTGGCAATGGAGGTGGCGCACAACCTACACTGCCACACTGTAGACAGTGAATAAACCCTGATTTAAGTATTTTTGGCAACTTTTAAAAGGCAAGAGGGTAAAGTGGGAGTTCAGGAGCAGCTTTTATGGCAGGCTGCAGACCTGTAAATCCCAGCCAGGGCCAAGGCGTCCTGGATCACGTGGTTGACCAAGTTGTAACCCAGGGGGATCTTTTTCCTGTCCAGGGAGAGCCTAGCCTTGTCAATCCCAAGAAGTACCCCAACCAGGTCCTTCACATCAGCACTCATACCAAAGTAAAAGAGATATCCAAGGTAAATTACCAGATGAAGCCTTTATCCAGTAAAGGCTTCTGTAAACTCACAGAGTTTATTATGCACGGCCCTAATCTTCTTCTTGTGCTTGGTCTTGGCAAATGTGAGCTCCATAGCCACTGGGAGCCCCATCTTGTTGGCACTCCAGGCCAGCTCAAAGTCTGCCAGGAGGATTTTGTCTTATTTGCGGCTGTTGTGTCTGCAACAGCCAATTTTGACACCTCACATATGAAGTTTTCCAGAAGGTATGAGAGTGTGTGCTCTACTGGGAAGCAGAAGCAAGCAGCTGCATGGGCCTGGCCCATCTCTGGTACGTTCTTGAATGGGAGCGTCTCCAGGACGTCCCAAAAACGTTCAATAAACTTTACACAGTAAACTCCACTGAGGAATACTGGGTCTAGGAGGACTAATTGTGCATCCTTGTAGGCAGTAGCTGCCCACTTGGATGTCCCTTCCCCATGCATAAGACCAGCCAATGCCTCTCACAACATTGGAAAGGTCCTGTAAACCCTATTATTGAGCTCCCACAAAACAGGCGGGATAGGGCCAGCTGCTTGCTCACGTGGCTGGCAAAGCTGCTATAGAAAGTGGCTGAGAAGTGTGAGAGAGGGGGGGCTAAACTAACTAAGTTTGGCTCCCATCCTGGCAAAACAAACCACCAGGATGCCGTCCAGTGGAGTACTGGAACAGCCGCTCAAAGGGGGGACCACAAGGAGGACACGGGGGACAACTGAGGGAAATACACAGTCAGTGCCATCATTGCCAAACCAGTGAGTAACCAGGGAGTACAAGTGGGGGCGGAAGAGGGCATCACAGGAGTGCGCAAAGGCACCAAGTTGCTCTCCTCTGGGTCAGGGAGGGAGGACATTGGTGCCTCCTTGGCCGCAGGGGCAAGAGAAGTATAGCCAACATCATTCAAGTCCAGATCATTGCATGTTAAGCTCTTCATCACAGCCTCCCCAGATTAAAGGAGACTGCCAGGAAGACTCAAAAGGCTGGAGGGGGCTTCACTCTTGAGCCGCACAGAAGAGGAGATCTTTAACCACAGGTCTGGTGAGGTCAACCATAGGAGGAGCAAAAAGGGGGCCAAGGAAAATACCACAAACTTCAATGCTGGGAGTATCATTGTTAAATTCACCGCAAAATTTGGGCAAGGTAGGTGGTCTTTTTATAAGTAAATCAATTAGAATATTGTCAAACAGGGGGGGCACAACAAGGGGACAGGCAGAAAATATGCTAGGAGGCCTGGAGCAGCTTGGCAGTAATCTCAGGTGTCTTTTCTAGCAGGAAAAAGCAAAGGAAGGTTCAAAATAAAGAATTTAAAGTAAAAAAGCAATATAAAGTAAGTATTTATAATGAATTTGACTAAAACTTTGAAGATCACGCGTAAGCTTCAAAAGCAAAAGCAAAAATCAAAACAGCTATACACTCGAGCTTGTCTCAGGAGTCCCAGAAGAAGGACAGGGTTCAAAACAGCTGGACAAAAGGTAAGGTTTAGGGATATAACTAACACTTTAGAAACTTAGGCAATAGGAACCCAAAAATGAGATCCAACCAACTATAAATTTTAAAACAAGTGCAACAAGACTCAAACTTTAATAAATTGGAAAATTGACAAGCAGGGGACCCAAAATCCCCTGGCATTGTTAAAAGGGAGTGGGTTGTTGGGGGATGGTGACATGACTAAGTTGGCTTGCATTTGGTTGGCTGGGTGATAAAATTTGCTGGTCAAAGCCAGGGGTTCTGGAAAGTTTCAGCGTAATTTCTGCAGATCCACCTGATTGGCTGGGGGACACCTCAACTAGCTCAGGTTCATTTAACTTTCTGGTCACAGATGTGGCCCCATTTGATTGGGCGTTCCTGATTGTTTTTAAGAGAGGACAATATCAAGCTAATAAATAGTCCAAATTAACCAGTGCTTCTTCCCAAGCTGGGGCAACCAAAGCCAGGGGTTCTGCAGGGTATGCCAACACAAATCTTTCATGCACAGTGTGAGCTAAATCATTGAGTGAATTAAGTGGTTTTGCTGGACTTTGAGCGGTCTTTTTTGTGCAACAAGGAAAGACAGTCCTATCCAAAGCCAAAGGGGGCAGTGAATTTACAATAAGTAGGGGACTAGGACCTGGCATGGTTTGCTTTCTATATTTTCTAAAAAAGGTAAGTATTTTCAAAATTTTTAATTTTTTTTATTAATTTACCTTCTTCTGTGATTTCCTTGCTCACAGCCTCTGCCAGTTTGACCATTCTTGGCACAAGCAGTTGAGTAGGCAATTCTGTATTATCTTTTCTTGCTTGGTTGGTAGGTTTGAGGTGGGCATAATTCCAGGGTTGTTAACCCAGACAGACGTGTCATGAATACTGCTATTCATCATGCTTCAATTTTACCTTTGGTGGGCCATTTCAAAGACAAATCTCTTGCTTTTGCTTTTGCCTCTCAAAATGAGTTGATTACTGAATCAGGAAGTTCAATTGTTTGGTTTCCTGATCATGCGCAACTCACTTGCCCCACTCATGCTGGTGGCAAGTGATCCTACTGTCCTGGTAGTGTTTTATGGTATTCCTAACCAATATATATTCTATTTTGTATTCATCAATAAAATCTAAGTTCTATTCACATTTTTATCTTTGTGTCTTCTGTACTTCTGTGCCTCTCTCTAGCCACAACTAGTAGAGATTATTCTTCCAGGGCCGCAAGGTAAACTCATAGCCTTCCCTGTCATCTAACCAAGAATTAGTACAAATCCAATCTCAAGGTTAGGATTCCCTGTTGTGTGTCTGTGCTGCGCCTCAGAACACAGCAGATGGCACAGAAAGGGCATATGACTTGAATTGTAAGCCCTCCACAACTGTCTTCTGGATGTTAAGAAGACACCTGATGGTCTTCTCAGGGGTTTCAGGTATTTTA
>QTSX02003780.1:84431-131304 GCA_014839935.2 Entomophthora muscae | reverse complement strand
GGTATGCTCAAATTAGCCAATATTATTCATTTTAAAGTCAGGTCACATTTTCTGCATTGGGTGCAATATCAGGATTGGAGCAGTTGTATTCAAACCTTTTTAAGTCAGCTGATTAAGCCACATTGGCTACTTCTGGGTTGTTTCAAATTCTTTTAGATTTGAATTTGCTTTTGAATTCAAATATCTATGATAATTCTCCTGCTTCCGCTTAAGGTAAGCAGTATTATCATTGTTGCTAATGTTAGAACCAGATTTAGAAGAGGACTTTGAAAGGCCTGGAAGATCAACTTCTAATTGGCTAGCACTGCCACAGCTTCTGACAACAAAAGAATAGTCATTGTGGCTAATACTAATGTTTTCTAGGTTGACATCCTTATAAGGGAAGCCAAGAGCTAGGATATATTGTCACATGCCGTACAATTGGTTCCCTTTGAGAGGGTAAAGCCCAAGCCACACACAGAGCTCCTGATTGATTGTTGGGGCCAGCCAAAGGTGAGTCATGCATCATATCACTAATATTTTCTAGGTTAGTCCCAAGATTTGGGAATGCTGGGCAAGGGGCACCAGAAATGCGGGCTTACTCATTGGCTGCACCAGTAGCAGCATGTCTAGCACTGTTGTATGTAGCTTCTGAATGGTTGCCTCCAGTATTCTGTGAAGAATAGGCCACAGGGGCAACATTTTCCTGCAGGAAAAAATCAGAAGGGCCAGGGCTACTTGGTGGTGTGTTTGGCGCGGTCTCCACCAAGAGCAGGATCATCAAAGTCCAGCAGCTCCTCCAAGGTGGTGAATGGATTGGGGTGCTCCAGGTTCTAGCGGCTGTTGCTGAAATATTGGTGGGGTGGAGATGGGGAGCTGGGGGGTTCACTAAAATGGGGTTGGGTGCCAGGAAATTTGCAGCAGGGGGAATGGGTGAGTCCCAAAGCGGGTGCCTATAAAAATGCTTGGGGGATGGTACATATTCCCTATCAGCACGCTTCATGGGTGGTGGGGTATACCCATGATCTGGGGATAGCCCATGAGAGCAAAATTTTCTGGGGTTGATCAATTTGAAGGGAAAATGGGGCCTATTTGGATCAACAATGTAATCAGGATTGGATTTTTTATTCATAGCTTGGGGTAGCAGAAGAAGATAGGGCATGTTTTTCTGCAGCAAAGACCTGCTTGGACAACATGATGTATAGAGAGTGTTGCCCAGGGTTGGTTCAATGGCAGTGAGGGCAGCAGAAATTAGAATGGTCAGGTTGCTTGCAAATGGAGCAGGGCTGGTGCACGACTTGGAAACGTGACCAACCTCACTACAATTGTAGCAAGTGAGGTTGGTACTGGAGCAGGGTGCACAAGGGCTGCAATTTTGAGCGAGGTACAAGGATTCAAACCTGTTGCTCAACTCTTTGAACTTGGCCTCCATGGTTTCAGCAAGTGCATCCTCTGTCTTTGACTTTATTTTGGACACAAAAGGGTTCAAAATGCTGGTGGCCTGGGTATCTTCATTCAATTTACACCCAACATAGTTACCATATTGTGTCTGTACAATACAGAATTCTTTGTCCAGGGTGCTAGGTTCTTTTTCACTGATAAGTGCAGTGTAAGGGGATGGGAGAGCATTCTCAAATGTAGGGATCCCAATAAGTTTATGAAATGTTTCAATAGCTGCAGCACAATCAGTGCCAGAAGTAGACTTGACATGCTGAGAGAGGACAGCATTAGCTGCATCCTGAAACACAACAAGAAAGTCTTCCATGTAACTGAACTGAGAAATTTTAACTTTGTTGAGGCGGTGGTGTGCATCAGGTTCATGGCCAACAAACCACATGCATGCTGTGGTGCTCTTTAAACTACGAGTTGGAATAGTTGGTAGGTTGACGGACTAAATACTGGGTGATGGGATGATAAGATAGATCTATTAGTCAGTCAGTGTAGCTGAATACAGTACCGGTCAGAAACCAGACAGGTACTTGGTTGTATAAAGGTATTTGAACCAAAGGAACAACAAAGGGTTTAGAGTAGTGGTGATGGCAACTACTCAAAAGCAACTCCTCAAGTAGTGACTCCTAGTCAAGCTAGTTGGCAATGTAGTCTATATGAAAAGACTAGCCTTTGTGTTCTTTAAATTATACACTCAAAGAAAATAAGCAATGATGTAGCTAAAAATGGGGTGTAAATATATATCTTTATTAATAGAAGAAGAGGGCTTTATATACTACAACTTACTTGATGAATCAAGGCAAGTTGTTCATTGCATGGGGTAGAGGAAGGAGGAAATGAAAGCTGAACAACTGGTAATCAGCACAGCAATCAGGGGGAAGGTGATAACAGCCCCAGTGGCACAAGGGGGTTGCAAAAGGCTTAATGTTGGTGAAGTCAGTTGATACCCATAGTTGGTTAACTAATTGGTTTGCTAATTAATGCCTAATTGGTGCAACTTCTAATCTAGAAGCTAGTCGGTAGACTTGGGCAATCTGGAATGACTTCTTCATTTGAGAGACAAGCAGGATCCCTTACGATCCAGGAAGCAACCCAATGACAGATATGGATTGATTGACTGACTGGTGATAAGTTTCACCACACATGCCTTCTGTTTCTAGCCCTACCAGCTGGAGAAGGTGAGGTCTTAGTGCCAAAGGCGAGCCTTGTCACACAAAAAGGACCCCACCTCCTTCAACTGGGCAGCGTCAGATAATCCAAAGTCTACACAGTAATCTTCAAAGGAGCAGATCCAGGATTTATAACCTTCCCCCCTAAAGCGCCCCACATTCTGAGCAGCCCAAAACTTAATTGAAGAGGGAAGCTCATAATAGGAGACTAAAGGGAGATTCCCAGAGGGAGGTTTAGCGGCAGGCAAAGAAGGGGTAGCCTCAACAGGCTTAGAAACAACGGGGGTGCCATCACAGCTGGCACGAAACAACAACAAGCAACAGAAAATCCAAGTAGGTGGAAAGGCGTGACCTCCAAAATTTGTAGTGGTGAACTACAGAAAGCCCCAAAATTAATGTAAGGGATCAAGAACAGTTTATTTAATTCGAAGCCAATCCACTTTTATAGTGGTTCAATAGCGTTAACCGATTTGGTCGAATTCGCCGTTAACGCTATCACAACAGGGGATAAAATCAAGAGCAAAAACTCCTAGTTCTGACTGAAGAATAGTTTAATCGGTTGGTCCCTATATTCAACATTACCATGTATAAATAGGATCAAAAGTTCCTGCTTAAAAAAGATACTTTGAAACGAGTATCTCCTTAAATTCCGACAGCAACGTTAAAAAGTGTTTTACATGAAATTTAATATATCCCAACAGTTGTATTAGACTTTCTAATATTAGCGAGCCTGGCATATAAGGTTTCACCACCTAAGCAGTCAAGGTGCGCTCCAACATGTGACGTCTTGGCTGTTCCATAAGTTCTTACACTAGCATCTTATAACTCCGACTTCAGGAAAATTCTTCTCACTCTTTCTTATCGATGCGACCTCCTAAGGCTTGCATGAACTGCAATCGCAGGAAGCAGAAGTGTGATTTAAAGCTGCCTTGTACACGCTGCTATCAACTAAAAACTTCATGTGTCTATGCCAAGCCAGGGTTGTCTAAATCAGGTTCCGGTGGAGATTCTAAGAACTCAACCCTAACGAGAATAAAAGGGAAAGAGGAAAAGATTATCAAGATACTCGAGTCTCTGGGCATGTTTCCAGAGACCACGGAAGATAGTTTGGATTTAGCTAGTACCTCATCTCAAACTGATCCTTTAAATGAATATGGTTTTGGAGATAAATGCTTGGCTCTAAGGGATCTCTCCTCTCATAGAAATAGTAATTTAATCTTTCTTCAAGGACTAAAAGTCAGCTTTGTTTTCTAAAGATATCCGCCTTCAGCTTATTCAGATTTATTTTTCTTTGCATAATCGAGTAAATCCATATATTGATGAATCTGCTGTCCGAACCCGGCTAGAATCCAATCAACTAGGAGATGCTGTTTTGACGTATTCGATCATGGCTAGGGCTTTTACAGTTTTCGCCTATTTAAATACAGGCAAAAACGTCTCCTTTAAAGAAAACGTATACTATCTAAAAGCTAGAGGACTTGTAAATCAGCTAGAATCCCAACCCACCCTAAAATTGGTTCAATCCATCCTCCTTTTAGCCCAAATTGAAGCGTTTGAGGGTGAGCTGCTTGCACCTTCTTTGAACCTAGGTAATACTTTGGTTGATTTTGGCTTATTTTTCCAGCTAAAGCGATAAGGTAAATCAGTTAGATGTATGTATCTAAATATAGAAGATACAGCCAAATGTTAGGATTTGATCGGCTTCCTTTAGATTACCTTGGAAATATGCCTGCGTTAGATGAGAGAGTTGCCTGCTGGTCTCTCTGTATGGAACTCGATGGTTTTATTTCCATGTTTTTCAATAGTCCCCCAAATATCCAACAAAAGCCTTTACAGCGGAATCTACTTCACACACAAAGCCTTGAAGACTTAGATTTCAACTCAGTTTTGGTAAGCATACTTTATTTAAGGCTCTTATAGTCAGGAATCTCCATTTGTTTCGGTAGAAGTTGCTAAAGTGACACAGTACACAAATCAGCTGTTTTGGGAGTTTAAAAAATTAAGTGATGAGCGATGCACTTTGCCCTCGAAAGATGTTCTTTCAAGGGTGCTGGAAATCTACGCCTGCGTTAAACCCCTTTCTGAAATACCTTGGGTCGCTGAGGAGTCGAAAACCTTGTTCCAAAACGATATCAACATTTTAGCACTATCCCACATACATTCTCAGTATTGAGCTATAACACATTCAGGATGTCCTTTTTGAGTCAACTTCTGTTTTTCCAAGAGTCGCTATCAAAAGGAGAGCTAGATGACGATGCTATTGAAATTTTCGGTTGCCTTTTAAATGCACAACGGTGTGCATTCGAACTATTTAAAATGGTGACTGGAATCCAAAAAAGATATGCCCAAGTACTTTCCCAGAATCACGATTTAATTTATTTCTTTATTGAGATTGGCCATGTGTTCAGTTTCAGCCTACCACTCCCTGCATTTTCTGATAACTCCTCAAGGGCTTCCCAGAAAATAGTCAAGTTATGGAAAGATAAGCTTGGTTCAATATCCCAAGCATGCCCTGCTTTCAGCAAGTCATTCTTAATATGACCCTCTTCTGAGGAACCACCGTAAATATAAACCTACTCGCCAAACTAACCTGAAGTTATAGCTTTGATACTGTAAATTCAGAACCTGAACGTAAAAATGCGGGATTGTTAAATCCTTGGTCCAAATTTCGAATCACTTTTGCGGGATAGCCTTTTTTTAATTAAATTGATTTTTTTGAGTATTTATTTGAATTTTTAAAAATGCGGGAACTTATAGACACTTTGCAAAGTTCAAGTCGAACTGCATATTTCCAATGGACAAAATGAATTAACTGGAATCAGATTTGAAGCGTTCAAATCCATCAACCATTTCCATTAAGTTTACTATGTTTTTCGGAATTGCGGGATTGTCAAATCCAAGAACCAAATTTCAAATCACTTTTGAATGCCACTAGTAAACTCAGATATTAATTGCAGGAACTGAAATCCAAAGTGAATGTACAGTAAGTAACTAGGACAAATCAACCCAAATCAAGAAGCTCCACTCTGGATAAAATCAAATGAAAAATCCAATCTAAACACCCATGTTTAGACATGAAATTAAGTGAAATGAAAAATTATCTAAACTGGAAATGATGCAATATTCTGCACTTTAAATCACTAAAATAGTGACCATAAAACCATATAATCATTTATGAGCTACTCTCCTGATGACGCAGAAATTTTTTAAAAGTTTTTTGGCCCCCGGCGCAGCCAGGGGCCAACAAAACTTTCTTTCAAGGAAGAAGGAGAGGGGGGAAAGATAAAAAAATTAGTTTACTAACTATGTATTCATGTATTGCTACTAAGAATACTTGATTACAGTAGATTTCAGAAGACGCTAATAATAAAGTAGAATTATATATTACAATCAATCTTATCACATTGTCTTTCCTTTGATGTGTTGATAATGTGTTTGCAATTAATTGGACAGCTTCACCTCCAGTTTCCTTGGCGATAGGAAATCAAGCCGCCTCCCCAATACCAACTGGTCTCGGGGAGGCAGCTTGATTTCCTATCGCCAAGGCAACTGGAGGTCAAGCTGTCCAATTAATTGCAAACACATTATCAACACATCAAAGGAAAGACAACGTGATAAGATTGATTGTAATATATAATTCTACTTTATTATTAGCGTCTTCTGAAATCTACTGTAATCAAGCATCTAAATTTTAGCCGTCCTAAAATGAAATAGGGTGATTTTTGAGAATGCCTATGATTCCTAAAAGAATTAGCACAAATCCACCCTATATCCTTTAGCATCCTTTTTTAGACACCCTTAAATTATATTTATTTCAAATTCCTCGCAATAATGATTTGAAATTTGGTTCTTGGATTTGACAATTCCGCAATTTCAGATTTGTTAATTTTTACATGATGTCCATGATTCGATTGAAATACAGGAAATCTCAAATCGTACATTAGAATCCCGCATTTCTGATTCATGTATCCCGCATTTGTTTGCTGAGTTTTGTCTTTTGTTAGTTGAGTTATCTGCTCAAGAGATTTGAAATTTGCCAATTTAAATAAATCAAAAAAATTCAAATTAAATGTTTGATTTTATTAAAGATTTTATTAAATATTTTATTTTTCACTCAGCTGAGTTGCCCGCAAAAGTGATTCAAAATTTGGACCAAGGATTTGACAATCCCGCATTTTTACATTCAGGTTCTGAATTTACAGTATCCTTTGCAATTTAAATTTGGTACTTACTCTTTAGTTGTTTTGGCTCAATTTTAAAAAGAATTATAAACTCTCAATAATTAAAAGAATCAAAGCAAGTCAGGCTATATGCCACAATATATTGTAGCTAGCCTTATCCAATTATTTTAAAAGCTCTATAAAATTAAACTATGATTTCTTAACCTGCCACTCCCTGGAGAGATTTAATTGTGATTATACGAGCACTAGTAACTACACCGTTTTTTGGGCTTCTTACATGTGATATAACATAAAGTCTTGTTCCATCCATTTAAACATACTTTTTTTGAAAAAATATACTCAATTACTATGATTGTAACAAATAATTACTACTTTTTAAAGAGCAATGTTATTATTAAAAGTTAATACAAGTTATAATGAACTAAAACAGTCTGAAAGTGTTTATTAAGCTTGTACTATAACTATACCAGAAAAATTCAGTATATACATGTCATAACTGTGCTGTTTTAGCAGAGTTACAAGGGGAAATGATTGGAAACTAGATAGTTATCTTTATTGAGATATTGATGTCATATAGTTATTGTGAATCTGGATAGCAGGAACATGATTATGAAGATCACTTGGTTAGATTGGTGAGGAGGTGGCTTGATCCTTGTAATCAGTCAAGTGGTAAATTGAGCTGTCCACCGCGGAGGGATTGTCATTTGGTCATATTGCTGGATTTAGCAATCCAAGTTGACTTCTGCATTTGGCTTTGGGTCATTGGGAAGTTGGGTTGCAGCTTCGCGGAACCGTTTGGACAGAACCTTGCCGGGCGTTGACCTGGCTTTTTTGAAGTCCCCAGCTAAGGGTTGGCTTCCTCTGTTGGAAGGTCTGCTGGAAGGTTGTCAGGGGCACAGGTGCTGTACTGTACTAGTTGTTGTTCAGTTGCAGGGAGGACAGTTTTGTGTTGCTTCTGTTGAGCCTTGCAGGGACAGAGTCTGTCATGATGCAGGACTTTATTTTATTTTCTTTTGCCCAATCCTTGCACTAGGTAAGTGATGTTGTTGTTTACCTTTAATAAAATAGTGGCCCCTACTTTCTTGGGGTGTAACTTGCTTTTGTCTGTATTCATCACCCATACTCTGTTGCCAACTTCATGTCTATCTTAGATGGGAACAAACATGTCTTTTAACTGTTTTCTTCTCTATAATTTTGACTGTCATTTGCGCGGAGTACTTGGGGGTCTGAGTGGTGTGGTATCTTACTTGGCATTTCTAACTTGGGCCCTGTGAGGGCTTTAACAATGTTTGGCTGAATGTCATAAACTAGTTTAAAGTGGATTTTCC
Source organism: Entomophthora muscae (assembly GCA_014839935.2). Classification (NCBI taxonomy): domain Eukaryota; kingdom Fungi; phylum Entomophthoromycota; class Entomophthoromycetes; order Entomophthorales; family Entomophthoraceae; genus Entomophthora; species Entomophthora muscae. The sequence continues at coordinate 123,198 of QTSX02003780.1, read as the reverse complement.
CAATAGATCTGTTCATCCAGGTGTAGCACACAAGGAATGTGGTTGCATTTTGTTTGTACCAGTCCTCATGCCTACCAGCAGTGAGCTTGGCAAGAGCCTGTACAAGGCTACCATTCAGCCGCTTGACTCTGCTGTTGGCCTGGGGATGGTATGATGTGGTTACAGTATGCTTTACTCCCTGTTTAGTAAGGTAGACATTGGTGTTCTTGGAAGTCAGTTCCTTGCCCCCATCTGTTATCAGGAGTTCTGGCTTTCTGAACTTGCTGATGATTTCCTTGCCTATGGATTGTCATATGTCATTGCCTGTGTGGGTTTTCACCACCTGCACTACCAGCCAGCAAGTGACAAAGTTGATTGCAGTGATGATGTATTTCTTGTTGTTGTGCTTTCCCTGGAATGCGCCTCAAAATATCCAGGGCCCATATTTTGAAGGATAGTTGAGTTTGGATAGGCAGTACAGACTTGGTTGATGTGTTGCTCTTGGAATATTTCTCACAAACCTTGCATTGTTCAAGTACCTCTTGTATATCTATGTACAGTGTGGACCACCAGGCCATGTGTTTTTAGAACTTGTACAGGATCTGGCTCTTAGTATAACCTAGGTCCCGGTGGTAGCAGATAATAGTGCTAACTCTCTGATGTGTGGGTACATATGGAATTATCACCATGTTGGTCATCTTGTGGTGTAAGGTCCCATAGACATCAGTAAATAGGTGTTCATTTTTAATCACAGTGTCTTGGGTAATGTCAGCAGTGCCCAGGGGAAATCCCTCATCTTTGGTTTGGAGTACTAAGAGTGCCCAGTTGGGGTCTAGCCTGTTCTGTCCCCTTGAGGCCCTTACATATAGTTGTTAATGTGCATTATCTGTCACCAGCTCCAGTCCAGGTTTTTATTGGATATTCATATTGAACTTTTCCAGGAACACCATTCACTGTGTCTGTTGCCAGGAAAGGTTGGCTTGTTTTTTGATGTCAATGAGCAACTTGTTGTCTGTCAGGGTCATGAATTCCTCTTGCCTTTCCAGGTAGCAATGTCAATTGACCAGGCATTGTACAATGACTAGCAGTTCCTTGCCATTTATTGGTTAGCAGCATTCATCATCAGTCACCTTGCAGGATTTTTAGGTTACAGGTAGGAAGTTGTCAGTGTCTGTTTTAATGTGGAGCACACATCTAATGGACACATCAGAGGTGTATGTTTCTATTTGATAGTCTCTGTCTCTCTTGGGGTACTTTAATATTGGAGCAGACACTAGTTTTTCCTTCATGTGGTAGAATCAAAGGTCACATTGTGGGGTCCATTAAACTTGGACTTGGTGCATGTAATGGCAGATAATATTGCCGTGAGAATACCACAATCTATAATAAATTGGCGTACATAGGCTATCATATCTAGGAAGTTCCTAAGTTCTCTGTTGTCCTTGAGTGGTGGTATCTTTCATATGGCTAGGATCTTTTGTTTTTCAGGTTTGATTATGTCTTTGGATATCACGTCCCAAAAAGGATAGCTGTTTGCAGTAGAACTGGCACTTGGATGGCTTGGAAAGTAGCTTATGTTGCATTAAAGTTGAAAACACTGCATCTAGATCCTTGTGGTGGTGCTTGATAATGGGACACTATACAATGATATTGTTCAAGTATATCAGTGTTTGCTTTTCAATTTTTGGTGCAAAGTCTTTATTCATGAACATGAAAAAGGTCTACAGAGCTTTGGTTATTCCAAAGTTATAAACAACACATTTGTATGAGTCATACTTAGTTTGGAATGCAGTTTTTAGAATGTCTTCCTTTTTGATGCAAACCTGGTTGTATCCAGCAGTCATTTCAATCTTAGATAATACTGTTGCCCTGCCTAAGACATCAAAGAGGTTGTCAATGAGCAGAAGGGGTAGTTATTCTTGATGGTGACCTTGTTTAGTATGCATTAGTTAGTGACTAATATGAGGGATTTGTCTTTCTTTCCTAAAAAGAATAGGCAGCCTGCCGTAAAATATGGATGTGGATGCTTAAGTCTACAAATAGTTAGTCAGTAATATTCACTATTAATACTATAGCTTTGGCTGGTATAGTGACAGTCTGGTGCAGGCAGAAGAATAAAATGTATAAAGAGTAAACTGGTATTTTATTTGATAATGGTGTTTTAATATAGTATGGGACAGTAGAATTTCCACCAGGGGAAAGGAGGCACTGACAAAAGTACTTGCCAAAAGGAGGAGAGGAAAGAGGCACACCAGAAAGAGCTGTGTAAGAAAAAAACCTGTTTCACGTGCCTTGCCTAATGAAGGTAAGTGGCACTAATTGTTTATCTCATTATTAACATCAGAAGTGAAGCCTGTGCTCAATGTGAAGCCCAAATACCCTTCAAATACCCCTTTTAAGCGTTTAAACCGTATTTAAACTGTGTAAATTCATGCTGAAATAGGACAATTGAGTGATTGTGCATGTTTTTATTGTTCTGGATCCTAAGTGGCATCTTTAATGTATAATCTATCAAGATCTGTAACATTTTCCTCTACTGGATTAGAAAACAGGGTTAAAAATGGCTTGGCATCTCAAGAGGACAGCTATGGTGAACAGTCCCTCTAGAAGAGTCATAAGAAGAGTCTTGAGGAAAATGCAAGTGGTAATTCCAAAGAGGCGCAAGCATACCAGGCCAGTGGAGGTAGTAAAGGCAGCAGAGAAGCAGGTAGCCCTGCATGATGTGGAAAGCAGCTATCTGGACTTGAGAGTTCACCTAGATCAGCTACTGGTGCATCAGCTGGCCTTAGTGAGGACAGACCCATTATTTGCTGCTCTGTTCCTAGCCTTGAGTGAGCCCAGAGAGGTGGAAGGAACTGGGCTGCAAAAGGGTAATAGCATCTATTGGCAGTTCTCCATGTGGGCTGCAGAAGACTACTTGGGGACTCAGCTGAAGGAATTCCACTTCAATGGTCAGGTGCTATCAGCCTTGCAGCAGGGAACTGTATCCAATATTTTGAAGTCAGTTCTTTGCGCTTGGGCAGCAACTGGGGTTACAAAGGCCCAACCAGTCAGTTGGAAAACCTCTGATAACTTTGAGCAGCGTCTTTGGCAAGCCTTTCAGGAAGTGTTGAAGTCATACACAATGGAAGGTACTGCTCATCTGGTGCCAATAATGATGGCTGGTAATCTTGTCCGTTGGGGACCAACCATGGAAACTCCAAGCGTGAGGAGAAAATGGGGGTTCTTCTTAAGTGGGCCTTGTTGGTGTTCTATGAAGTGGGTGGTCAGGTCCCAGTAGAATATGCCCTGTGTGAGAGTCTCCTGTGGGGCTGTATCTTCTTGGGGGTTGCCTTCCCTGTGGACATTGAGGTCAATTGTGTCTCTTGTTTGATGGGGTTTTTTGCCCAATCATTGGTTGTAGGCTTTGTGGATCTGTAGGCAAACAGTTCTGTTTCCTGGCTGCCATTCAGGTGGTAGAAAATTTGGTGCAGTATTGGAAGAGTCCTGTCAGTCTTTATAAACAGCTTGTTCTTTCATTATTATTCCTCATACTTTGGTGCATCACTATTGCAAATAGGACAACAGCCCATGGAATTTTTAATTAGGCTTTTTTTTTGGGTTGTTGTCCTCATTGGGGCTTACTCTTGATCACTAGGAGCAGCACACATATACTGGGTGTGTACGCTAGTGATTGATTGCCCAGAATGGAGTTTCTTAAGGGTGTAGGAGTCAGGGCAAGTCTTCAGGATAACTTGAACTGGGCCTTGCCAAAGGGAGGCAAGTTTGGATTCACGGCCATACCCTCTATTGCTAAAGAAGTATAATGAGTCTCCTACCAGGTAGATGGGTAGAGCGGGGCATTTGGATGCAACCCATTCCAGGTCCTACAACTTATGACTTAAGTTTACAGTGTAGGCTTCCAATTGCAAGCAGATAAGGGTTTGAACAAGCTTGCTAAGGTATGCCTCTGGGGACACAGCCAGACTGGGCTTTACCAGGGAATATAGTAAAGGGAGAAGTCCTGGTTGCCGGCTGTAGAGCAGTTGAAAGGGTGGCTTGCCAGTGGCGCTTTCAAAACAGCAGGCTTGACCTGCCAGCAAGGTTCCAAACAAGAGGATTTGTGACCCGCAATCCAATTACCTGGCCACTTGAAGCCAGACTAGGAAGTCAACTTGAATTGCCAAATCCAACAACATGAACAGATGATTATCCTTTATGGTGGATACCTTGTTTTGGCGCTTGATTTATTACCAGGATCAAGCCACCCCCTTCACCATCCAGCCATGTGATCAACACAATCATGTTCCTGTTATCCTTGATTCACAATGACTATATAATCACTATCTCTCAATAAAGATTATTATCTAGCTTCTAAATATTTCCCCCTTGTAACTCTTCTAAAACAGCACAGTTACGACACTGGAGCACAAGTAGGTTGTCCATCCTACCTTATCTTGAAAAATTCCGCCTGTTGCCCGCACGCGCCGCGGCCAAAAAATCCTTGACAGAATTATGTCTGGCCTCCTGCTGGACTGGACCCCGTACACCCCTGGTACCAAGATACCTGATGGCTTTGTCCTGTACCAGAACACAGTGATTCCACTACCCGCCTTCAACACCATGTCTGCATGAGGGCTCTTTCAGGCTCCCTCTTCTATTCTGCGGCCAACCAACAAAAACACCATGCCCGCCTACGTAGCCCAAAGACTGTGAAGCACTGCCTTGGAAATTTTTGCCAGGGCCAACAACAACAACACTGCTGCATGGATCCAGTCCGCCCAGAACAAGCTGGCCCAGATGGAATGCCCGCAGCAATTTTGGATTGCAGAAATCTCCATCTGCCTGACCCACAACGCTGACATCTGGTGTGACAAGTGGCACAAAGAACACGCCAACAAGAACAGGGATACCTTCAATCAAAACTTATTGGCAAGGTTTGTGCTTAAGGACACGGCGCTCATGATCATATATCAAGTAAAGAACTTGACCAAGACAGGCACTGTGAAGGAACTCACCCGCGCCTACAAGGAACTCTGTCTCTGTGCCCCATCCAACATGGCCTTTGACACCCCAGCTACACACCTCATGTACTACAATGCCCTCAAGTTGCACCTGATGAGACATGTGAACCTGGACCAGGTTACCAACCTACAAAGTCTGTACCACAAAGCAGAGAAAGCGGAACAAACCTCCAACGCCCTTCATAAGGCACAAACTGGAAAACAAGAGAGACCCAAGGATTCCCACACAGGCGGGCGCTCTACTCAACCACCCCCTGGAAACAACGGGAATAACACCAACCATAAACCCAAAAGCTCAAACAGACATGGAAATGGAAACAATGGCCAGTCAAATTGTACCCATTTCCGTATCACCACCACACAAGGCAATCAAGACAAGGGAAAAGCCCAGGGAGAGCATTAAGCAAGCCAAGCTCTCCCCACACAACTCCTGAATTGCCCAATGATGAGTACCAACCCAAGGACGTAGATCAATTTCCAATGATCCAAGTACCCTCAGGGGACCCGGTACTTTACACCATTGCCAGACATCCCAATAAACTGATGTCATATCCTTTCCGTTTTTGAAGTTACACAGGATCAGCACTCCTGGATTTGGGTGCGGATCAAACCCTAGTCAACAGAAGCTTTGTAGATAAGTTCAAGCTAGCCACTAATCCTTTTGAGGATTAAAAACGTGGTTCTGGCTGATGAACACCACATTACTGTGACAAGGGAAACCACCCTCTTCTCTGTCATGCTTGAGAACCTCCACTCCACCATCTAAGGTCCCGTCATTGACTTCCCTAAGTTTGACATTGTACTGGGGCTGTACTGGTTCCAAAATAACAATCCTCACATAGACTGGGCAACCTCATTGTTGATCATCAAGCGTGAAGGTGTCAACCACCAGATCTACCCTGACTCAGTGGACCAACTCCTACACAACCACGTCTTTGTGCGCATCACAGAGACCCTGGAAAAAAGGAAAACCTGAAGGCAATTGACTGGGACGCCTGCCAGTACAAGATCATACACTTCAAAGATCACCAGGGTACCTCCACGCCTCAGGATTGCAAAATTGTGACCTGCCATCCAGAAATCTTCAGGGAAGCGCTACCCAGGTTGCCCCCTGAGAAACACATTCAACACTCCATCCAACTCAAAGGAGCTGTCCCCAAAGCACACCCTATCTACAGGCTGACCCCAAACAAAGACAATGCCCTACACGCCTATCTCAAGGAGGCATTGGAGAAAGGACTTATTTGCCCCTCACAGTCTCCTTTTGGGGCTGCTGTGTTCTTTGTGGCCAAGAAGGACAGTACCTTACGTCTGGTCACAGACTACCAAGCCCTAAACAAAGTTACCATCAAGAATTATTATCCACTATCACTGATTGACAACGTCTTTGATGCTTGAGAGGAGCCAAAATCTTCTCTAAGATTGATCTGACTGCAGGCTACAACCAGATTTGTATTATTGAGGAAGACATCCCCAAATTATCCTTTTGCATTAAATACAGCTCATAAAAATGTGTGATGCTCAACTTTGGCATGACAAATGCCCCTTCCACCTTTGTGACCTTCATGAACAAAGTGTTTGCGCCACACATAGGCAAGCATGCTCTAGTCTACCTAGACAACATCATTGTATACAGCCCCTCAGTGGAACAGCCCCAAAAGGACCTAGAGGAAGTCTTTGCCACCCTGGCACAACACAAACTGTTGGCCAAGCCCTCCAAGTGCCAGTTCTTCCACAAGCAATTACCCTTCCTGGGACATATAGTCTCAAAGGACGGCATCAAATCTGACAGTCAAAAGATACAGACCATATGCAAGATGCTGCCACCCAAGGATAAGTCAGAACTCCACACCTTCTTGGGGCTGGTGGCCTATGTACGCAGCTTCATACCTGACTGTGGCGTTTTGACTGCCCCCTTATCTGCCATAACAGACGCCAAATTCAAGTTTGTGTGGACCCCCCAACATGACCTCTGTTTTATACACCTCAAGGAGAAACTCACGACAGCTCCCATCTTACAATACCCCAAACGTGACGGGGAATATCAAATGGAAACCAACGCCTCAGATGCATCCATGGGGGAGTACTACAAATCAAAAATAATGATGGTGACTTCCTGCCTGTAGCTTATGAATCACAAAAGTTGACGGATGGCAAGTGTCAATACCCTATCCACAACAAGGAACTGCTGGCCATTGTACACTGCCTAGTCAAATGGCATTGCTATCTAGAACGGCAGGAATAATTCACAGCATTGACCAATCACAAGTTGCCCATATACTTCAAAACCCAAGCAAATCTATCTCACTGCCAAGCCTGCTGGATGGAGCTCTTGGAGAGATTCAATATGCTCATACAGTACAAACCTGGTCCAGAACTTGCCATGGTGGATGCCCTCCTGCGCCTGTATGTCCGTGCCACTAGAGGAAAAAATGGGCTCAACCCAGACTGGCCACTCTTGGTACCACAAAAAAAGACAAGGGTTTCCCTACTGGTACAACCAACAAAACAAAAGAAACAGTCATCAAAAACAAACACCTATTTGCTGACGTGTACAGGACCTTGCACAGAAAAAATGTCCAACGGGACTACCATCCCTTACATCCCCACACACTGGCAAGTGGACACCATCCTACAATATCACAGAGACCTAAGCACACCAAGAGCCGCAATCTATATGAATTCCTTAAACACAAGGCCTGGTGTTCAACCCTGTATTGTGACGTTCAGGAAGTCCTAGACCAATGTGAAGTATGCAAGAAATTTTCTAAAAGCAAAGCCCTCCAAAATCAGTACTACCCATCCGCACACAACTACCTTTCAAGGTGTGGGCCCTCAACGTCGTTGGCCCCATGCCAGGAAAACACAACAATAAGAAATAAATCATCACTGCAATAGACTTTGCTACACAATGGTCAGTAGCCCAAGCAGTAAAGGCGCACACTGTCAATGATGTGTGACAATTCATAGGAAGAGAAATAATCAGCAAGTTTGGAAAGCCAGAACTCCTGATAACCAATGGAGGGAAAGAATTGACCTCCAAAAACACAAATGTATACCTTGCTAAAAATGGGGTCAAACATACCGTAACAACACCATACCACTCACAGGCCAATGGACGTGTAGAGCGGCTAAATGGCAGCCTTGTGCAAGCCTTATCCAAGCTCACTGCCAGGAGACCTGAAGACTGGTATAAGCAGCTATCAACTGCACTACTTGCATGCCAAACCCAAGTGAACAGATCCACCGGAAAAAGCCCTTTTGAGTTGGTATACGGCACACAGCCAAACATCATCCAAGCATTAGCAGGACCCAAACTGGAAATCCCAAGTAGAGTCCCCTGCGCTCAGACCCTCAAGTTATAGAGGCTAACAGCAAGCAAACAGAAAAGGAAAATGAACATCTGCAAAAAAGCTTTGTCCCTATCTGAGATAGACATGAAGTTGGGGACAAAGTTTGGGTCATGAATGTTGATAAAAGCAAACTACAACCCAAGAAAGTAAGACCAGCAATTATTCTAAAGGTAAACAACAATAAAACTTACCTTTTTCAAGGACTTGGTAAGCACAAACAAGACAAGACCCTACACCATGATTGCTTGAGACCCTGCAAAGCAAGATAAAAACAATGCAAAACCGCCCTGCCCGCCACAGAACAACAATTGGTCCAGTATGGCGCCTGGGCTGCTGACAACCTCCCTGACAACCTACCCCCAAGGAGGCCAATCTTCAGTTGGGGGGTGTCAAAACAGCAGGCTTGACCCTCCAGCAAGGTTCCAAACAAGCAGGTTTGTGATCTGCAATCTGATTACCCAGCCACTCAAAGCCAGACTAGGAATTCAACTCAAATTTTCAAATCCAACAACATTAACAGATGATGATCCTTTATGGTAAATACCTTGTTTTGGCACTTGATAATTACCAGGATCAAGCCACCCCCTTCACCATTCAACTGTGGGATCAACAATCATGTTTCTATTATCCTTAATTTACAATGACTATATAATCACTATCTCTCAATAAAGATTATTATCTAGCTTCTAAATATTTTTCCCCTTGTAACTCTGCTAAAACAGCACAGTTACAACAGCAAGGTTCTGAGCAAGGGGGTTTGTGAACCGCAATCCAATTACCTGGCCACTCAAAGACAGACTAGGAAGTCAACTTGAATTTCCAAATCCAACAACATGAACAGATGATAATCCTTTATGGTGGATACCTCGTTTTGGCACTTGACTCATTACCAGGATCAAGCCACCCCCTTCACCATTCAACTGTGGGATCAACAATCATGTTCCTGTTATCCTTGATTTACAATGACTATATAATCACTATCTCCCAATAAAGATTATTATCTAGTTTCTAAATATTTTCCCCTTGTAACTCTGCTAAAACAGCACAGTTACAACAGCACAATGGTACCCAATGTTATATACAAAGGTGGCTGCAGGCAGGAAGGTATTCTGTTTAGTCTCATGTTAGTGACTGAGCTTCTAGAGTATCTGGATCAGGCCTCCATTGGTGTGCTCTACCATGCCATTTGTCTGTGGGGGAAAAAGGGGTGGATAGTATCCCACAGATTTCTATCAGTTGGTTGAGGTGGGTGATGATGTGACTGGTGAAATTGGTACCATTGTTGGTCAACAGAATCTGGGGGAAACCATGTTTGTATATGATGTTTTCCAAGACAAACATGGCTGTCACCAGTGCAGACTGGTTAGAAATTGCCTTGGCCTCTACCCATTTAGTCAGATGGTCAACAGCCAGAATGATGAACTTGTTGTGACTTTTGGTGACTGGAAAGGGGCCCACTATGGTAATGGCCACTGTGTGGAAGGCAAAACCAGGGCGCACAAGTCTGTGTTAGAACTTGGCAACCTTAGGTCTCTTGATGTTACAGTCATGACAGGTGGCTAGAGTCTCTAATACATAAGTGTGAATTCCTTCCAAGAAGCAATGCTGTTGTAGCAGGGCTAAATTTTTCTGTATACCACTATGACCAATAGTCTTGTGAGCGGCCAGCACTGAGTCCATGCACAGAGATGAGTATATTTAAGGTATAAAAGAGTCTCCACAAAGCTTCAGGGGTTGTCCCTTAGAGACCTTGGTGTCAACATCTAACTTCTTGAGAGCCCTCTGTATCTCTACCAGCTCCTCCCCCCACAAAGAAGGATCCTCCATAAGCTTTTCATAGAGAATGTCAGCCACAGGGGATACTAAAGCAATAGTAGGAAGGCAGGAGAGACAGTCAGCATTCTGGTGGGCTGCTCCAGCTTGATGAGTGATTTTGTAGTTTTAGGCCTGGAGTTTAATGACCCAACACGCCAGATGCCCTTCAGGATCCTTGAGGGTCTTCAGCCATTGCAGGGAGGCATGGCCTGTTACAACCGTGAAATGTACCCCCATGAAGATACACTCTGAACTGTTGGTAGGAGTATATTACAGTCAGACACTTGTGTTTGGTGACAGTTTAGTTCTTCTTTTGAACATTGTTATTGAGCAAGCAGTATCTAAAAGGGTGTTTGAGTCCTTCAGAGTCCAGTTGGGAGAGAACATCCCCAATAGCAGTCAGACTAGCATCTGTATGATTCACACACGGCTTGGCAAAGTCAGGGTAGGCTAGTACAGGAGCTGCAGCCAGTGTTTCCTTGAGAGCATTGAAAGCAGATTAGCACATTGGACTTCAGAAGAATTACTTATAAGTACAGAGAAGCTGAAAGAAGGGGTTGCCAAGGGATGCAAAGTTAGGGATGAATTGACAGTAGTACCCAATCATCCCCAAGAAGACCTGCATGTCCCGCTTATTTGCTGGGCTCTGCATTTTCTCACTGGCTTCCACCTTCAGAGGTACAGGCCAGAGTCCATCTTGACTAATAATGAATATAAGAACTTGATAAGGAGCGCCTTTTGGGGAAGCTTCAAATATAAAATTAGGAAGAGAAGAAGTATATTTTATTGGATAATACTTTAGACTTATATAGATTTAGCTGTGGCAGGGATATTAGTTAGACCAAAACCAGGGGCTGGTCATGTGCTGGATGGGTTCAAGTTGCTGGATACCTGGACAGTCATGTGATATTGGTTTGTTGCTATTTCTGGTATGTTGAATGGTATATTGGAAAGGCACCAAATTGGGCAATGACTGGATGTTAGGTGTGATGGCAATAGCCAGAATACTCGTACATTCAGACCCTCAACACACCCCTCCCTTAAGGGGTTACTTGGGTACATCAGGAGGGGGCTTTGTCTTGACGGCTGTTGCTTGATGTTCCTGGAGTTGTTTACTAGTGGGCACCAACTGGGTTGAGTGTTCTCCTTTGCTAGGGCGGAGACAAGATCTGTAGTACTTTTTGGTGATGGGCTCTTTGGCACCCTGGAACTTAACCAGGTAGGTGTTTCTGTCTGGTTGGTATCTGATGATTCTTCCTGGTCCCCTGTGTACTGAGTCTAGCTTCTTTCTGTTCCCAGCTAGGACCCAGACGGGGGGTTGATGGGGAGTGGGTCCTCTGTTGAGGTTATCTTTTGAGTTTTGAGTCTTTTTATTTCTGCCGGTTTGGCTTTGAGGTGTATGCGTTGTAGAGCTGGTTTCTGTTCTACTGTGGGAGGTTTCCCTGGAGGGATCTTCACATATGGTTGGTTATTGCAGGTGATTATTTCTGGCTTGTACCCATATGTTAGTTCAAACAGTGATTAGCCTGTCCCTTGATTGGTACAAACCCAGGATACTAGTAATACATGTTTCACATAGAGCGGCCATATGTCTTTGGCTTTGCCATCCATTATTTTCTCCAGGGTTCTGATAAGGCTGCCATTCAGGTGTTCAACTCTGCCGTTGGCCTATGGCCTGTAGGACAAGGTTGTGGAGTGTTTGATGTTTTTTGTTTTTAGATTTTCATTTACTACGTGGCCTGTTAGCTCTTTTTCTCCATCTGTTATGATGTAGTCTGGAGTGCCATAGTCTGCTATGATTGCTTTATTGATGAATCAATTTATTGTTTCCGCCTTGTGATCTTTTGTTGCCTAGCAGATGGGCCAACATGTGGCAAAGTTGATGGCTACAATTAGGAAACGTTGATTTGTTTTGGTTTCTGGGAAGGGTCCCACTACGTCCAGTCCCCAAACCTTAAATGGTTCAGGGTCAGGTAATGGGTTAACTGTTAGCTGTGGCGCCTTGGTGCTGACGTATTTTTCACATACTGTACACTTTTTTAGAACATCAATTATGTCCTGCTTCAGATTGGGCCACCATACTATCTATTTTAATATGAGATATAGGTTGTTAGCCTTTGTGTGTCCTATTAGACAGTGGTGTCTTAGTATAGTGTCAACTCTTTGTGTGAGTGAAATGTAGGGAACAAGTTTGTCCTTGATGATTTGATATATAGTGCCATTTGATACATGGAAATATCCTCATTCCTTACTAGTGTATCATGGGTTAGTTGATGTGTGGAGGGATCATTTTCTTTTGTCTTGTACTCAGTGTTGTATAGGTTGGGCCAGTCAGGGTCCAGGTGGTCAGGGTGATCTTCTCTTGGCTGGCATAGCCTAGAGAGAGCATTGGCTGTGACAAGCTCTGCCCCCTTTTTGCATTGGATGTCCAAGTTAAGCTGTTCCAGTAAGGACATCTGCTTGGCTTGGCGCTGCGCAAGTGTGTTCTGAGTTTTGAAATAGATTAAGGATTTGTGGTCAGTTAGCACTTGGACGTTTAAGTGTCCTTTGAGATAACATCTCCATTTCTTGCATGCGTGATATATGCTAGCAATTCTTTATTGTGTATTGGGTACCTTTGCTCAGTGTTTGGTAGTTTTCTGCTTTTGTAACATACTGGCAGGAAATCTTGCTGCCCTGGCTGGCAGATGCGTAGGACTACGCCAATGTTGGTGTTGCTGGCAACTAACTCAAGCTTGTAGCACCTGTTGTTATTAGGGTATTGCAAGATTGGTGCTTTGATCAAAGCTTGTTTTAATGGTTGGAAATTCTTGTCACATTCTGGAGTCCAGATGAATTTCTTTTTGGCATTACCTTTGGTTAGTCATTGATTGGTGCGGTGAGCTTTCTGCAGTCTTTGATGTATTTCCTTAGGTAAGCTACCATTCCAAGAAAGCATCTAACTTGTTTTACAGAGGTGGGGCGTTGCATGTTATTTATGGCTTTTATTTTATCTGGGTCTGCTTTGATGCCACCGTCAGAGACAATGTGGCCCAAGAACAAGAGTTCATTTTCCATAAATTGGCACTTACTAGGCTTAGCATATAGTTTGTCCATTGCAAGTTAGCCAAGTGTCTCGCGGACATGCGTGAGATGTTCCTCTTTTGTTTTTGAAAATATGATGATGTTGTCAAGGTAGCATAGTGTATTTGAGAGACCGTTTAGTGCTTGGTTCATCATGGTGACAAACTTTGCAGGAGCGTTGGTCATCCCAAAGTTCATTACTTTACATTCAAACAACCCAAATTGCGTGCGGAATGCAGTCTTTGGCATGTCCTTCTCTTTGACTTCAACTTGGTTATAACCAGATGTGAGGTCAATTTTTGAGAAAATTTTTGCTCCAGAGAGCCTTGCAAATAGGTCTTCTATGAGGGGAAGTGGGTATTTATTCTTTAATGTACTTGCATTTAGTGCTCTATAGTTAGTAACTAAGAAAAGGGATCCTTCTTTCTTCTTTACAAAGAAAACTGCTGCCCCCATGAGGATTCAGACAGGCAAATGAATCCTTTGGCTAGATTGTCCTCAATGTGAGCTTTAAGTGTTTGGGTCTCCATGGGGGAGAGTCTGTAGAGGGGTGCAGGTTTGAGCATGGCTTTGCATAAGTTGATGTCATGTTTAACCTCTCGTTTGGGGGGTAACTCTGTGAGTTCTTCCTTGAATACATGAGCGTATTTATTTAGGAGTGCCACAAGTTCTGGGCATTGGATCTTTTGTGTTTGTATATTATTAAATTTGGAGTACCTCATTATGTGGAGGGTACTGTCTTTGGTTAGAGGTTCAGAGTCATCTTGGTTTATGACTTGAACAAATACTGTATCTCTTAGAATTAGGTCGTTGGGTTCTTTGAGAATGTTGAAATTGACTCCATTGTGTTTTATTGTCATGGTTTTTGTTTTCCAACATACGCTGGGATTCACTTGGATGAACCAGTCCATGCCTGCTACAATGTTGTAGTTTATGTTGTTTATGACAAGTCCTTTGATGGACGTTTGTATGCCTTGGAGGTCAATTCTGAAGGGAGTTGTTTTGCCTTCAAGTAGAACTTTTGATTTGTCTCCCATTCTGGCGTATTTGAAGTTGGATTTGACAACTGTTATTTTGTACTTGGTTACAAAAGGTTTTCTAACCATAGTGTGTTGTGCACCAGAGTCAAATAGAATTTTATGTGTATGAGATTTGTAAGTGCATGGATAGACAAGAAGTTGTGAGCAATCTTTAATTTTTAAGTTCATAAAAATGGAGGATTGCAGGACACGTGGGATGCAAGCAGCAAGGCTTGTGCCTTGGTACTTCTTCTTGTCAAGTTGGGGGGAGACAGGGGCACTTAAGCCTGTTCCCCCTCCTCTTTTCCTTTTTCCTCTGTTTTGAGACCTTTGAGGTCAGAGAATGTGGGGTCAGATTTGTAGCGGGTTGCTACTTCAGTGTTGTTAACTTTGGTGGTGTCCTCTTTCTTGGGACGGGAGCGGTTTGCGCTTTGGATACAATTGCCATTGTTACAATTGGAGTTGCTATTGTTATGGTTGGTATTTTGGCATTTATTGGCATTGGCGTTTTCTCTGACATTGCTGTTTGAGGAGTGGTTGCTGTTGTGTGCAGCATATTCCATGTTGGTGCGTTTTTCAGCGTGTTGGCTTCAGCAATGAGCGGGCATGGAGGTATTTGCTTCTGGGCAGATGAGGGCAGCAACAGAGGGTTTCATTCTGTTGATGAATGATGCTCTGATGTGTACGTTGTCAGCTTGTGCTGGGTTTTGGATCTTGCAATGTATTTCCTCAAATTTGTTGGCGTAGGCTGCAATAGTGGTCTTTTGAGGAAGATCACTGAGCTATATTGCAATGTCTTGGAGAGATTCAGTGACGCGGAAATTGCGGGTGATGTTGGCTTTGAACTCTTCCCAGTTTTCAAGCTGGTCGTTGGTTTGTGAGCCAACCCAAGTGGCAAACCAGTTAGTTGCGGCTTTTTATAGGCGCTTGCTGGCTTCCTGGACCCATTTCTCTTGGGGGATGCAGCTGGCGCAGAGTTTAGCGGCTGTGTGGTCTAGCCAGTTGATGACGTTTTCTTTGTTTTTACCAAAGAACTTGTCAATACCAATGTATTTGGTGTTGGTAACTTCACCTGTGATAGGTGGTTGTGCTTTTGTTTGTGGTTGAAGAGAGCAACTGTATTGAATTATCTTGGTGCATGCTTTGGGCATGACCAGATCTTTGAATATGATGCATCCACTAGGAATATCTTTATCAATGTTGTGGGCGCAGAAGTATGTTTTCCAGGTATCCTGGGATGTGGCCTGGTTGAGCACGTGGGCAAAGATGGGCGGGTTCTGTTTAGTCATTTTCTCTTTCATTGGTGTGGTCAAAAACTGTAGTGCTACCAGTGATAAGGAGTGTCTTTTGGGGAAGCTTCAAATATCAAATTAAGAAAGAAGAGAAGTATATTTTATTGAATAATACTTTAGACTTATATAGCTTTAGCTGTGGCGGGGATTATAGTTTGATCAAACCCAGGGGCTGGTCATGTGCTGGATGGGTTTGAGTTGCTGGATACCTGAACAGTCATGTGATATTGGTTTGTTGCCATTTCTGGTATGTCAAATGGTATATTGGAAAGGCACCAAATTGGGCAATGACTGGATGTTAGTTTGATGGCAATAGCTGGAATACTTGTACATCCAGACCCTCAACAAACTCAAGATGCTCATTGAAGAAGTTGCACTTGCGTGGCTTGAGCTTTAAGATTAGCTGCAAGAAACTCTGGAAGACTTCCTCTAAGTGTTGCAAGTGATCATTAAAGGTTTATGAGAACACATTAATGTCATACAGATAGACCAGGACACTGATAAGTTTGAGTTCATCCATCACTGCATCCATAGCCTGTTGGAAGGTAGCTGGGACACTGGACAGACCTTGGGGCATCCTTGTGGGTTAGAATAGCCCTTGACCAGTGATAATTGCACATTTCTCTTGGTCAGCAGGGGGTAGATCAATCTGCCAGTACCCACTGATAAGATCCATTGCACTGAAGAACTTGTTATAACCCAGATAGTCCAACATATCATCAATGAGAGAGAGGGGATATGAATCCTTCTTGATAACAGCATTCAAACGGCGGTAGTTGATCACCACTCTGTTGCTATCATCCTTTTTAAAAATCAGGAGAGGGGAAGCCCAAAGACTTTTAATGGGGACCAGTAAGCCAGACCCCAATATTTTCTGAAGCTCCTCATTGGCTATGGCATGATTGGCTTGACTATGCTGTATAGGTCTGGAACAGATGGGTGGACTGCCTTTGGTATCAATGTGATGAGCAACATCTGCAGCCTTGCATAGGTCATAATCATCCTTGGCAAACACATCCTTATGCTGGGTAAAGAGATCCATAGCTTGATCCTTCTGCTCTTTGGAGAGGCTGGATAGGGAGTTGTGGCTTATGACTGATAGCATCAGTGGTTGCTCACAGGGTAGACCCAACTCAGGGAAGTCCACAAAGGGGGCAGTCTCCTGCAGGTTGTCATGCTTTTCCAGTTGTATATAAGTCAGAAGTTGGTGTTTGTAGACAACCATAGCTTCACAACTCATGTTGGCCAAGAGTATAAGCACTTCCTTCTTGTTTGGGATGAAGATGCCTGATGTAACACAAAGTTCTAGTCTGGAGGCATTAGAGATGCCAAAGATTTTTCCACAAGTTCCAGCTGGTAGAGCCAGCAAGAGGCCTGTATTGTTAATCACCTGAGAGCCAGGTGGGATACTCACGTTACAGGAGGCGTAGACTGGGATTTTCTTGGCTTTCCCAACTGAAAGAGGTAGCACCTTAGCCTTCTTACTCTGCAGCGTATAGGTAACTGACAGTTCTCCATCAATGTATTCCAGGTTGATGTAGTGCAGACAGTGTAAGGACAGGTCAGAAGGGCAGTGGCCGTAGTAGAACATGGGAATGGAGTGGCCCAATATCCCAAATGTATGGTCTCCATGGGTGGTTACAGTGCCATACTGGACCATGAAGCTAGTCTAAATAAGAATGGCATAGCTGTTTTTTCCAGAACTATAGCAGGAGCAGTGACCATTAGCTTCCCAAAGCAAAGAGGGAGGGAAGAGTAGGCCCCCTTTGCTCTAGTGGTCTGAGGTCCAGCTGTGCCAAATTCCTTGTGGTAAGCCAAGTCAGGGGCTAACTTCAGCTTTTTGACCAGGTGGCAAGAGATGATGTTGCCTGGAGCACCTGTATCCAGTATGATTCAGATGTGGGTTTTGTTCACCACCAGGTTGATATAGGTACAATCCTGGCAGTCTTCTCTGATCTCCACAATCTTGGAGATCTGGTGTACACTCAGTCCCTTGAACTTCCCCAGGAAGGTAGCCATGGCAGCTCCTACAGCTGGGCTTGCTTCCTTGAGGGATTCTAGAGGTGCAGGTATTTACTGTATACAGCAGCTTGACCAGTTGTTCAGTGCTGTCCTATTCTGTAAGGTCTGAAGGCTTGGGGTTATTTTTTTGTAAACTAAGGCCTTTAAACCAAGAATATTTATATTTTTCAAGTATAAAAAGGTGTACAAGGTTTGCAACAATAACTGCACTAAGGCTCCTAAAAGCTTATATGAAGTGAAGTAGGGACCAAGGCAATTCATTAAACCTAAGAAAAGAAAAGAAAGACCAGTCTTAATGACTGAAGATCTAATTAAAAAGTCAATCTCTAAGTCTGGGAAGTGATCAGAACAAACTGAGGGATTGAAACTGTCAACAATTAAAGTGTGAGTACCACATTAAAAATTGCCTAACTGATGGAAGATATAGTCAAATGGAATCATGAACTAATATGGAAGATACAAGAATAAAAATTGAAGGGGAAACATAAGTCACAAACCTAACAAGTACTTTTTTGGGGTGCAAGTCAAACAATCTTAACTTATTTTTGAGACTGGTAAACCAAGATTTTTTTATTGAGCTTTGATAAAATTAGGTGCAGATTTGGAGTAAAAGTTTAACCTATAAAGGTTAACTGACCATGTGAAGAAAGGAAAACATAGTTTGTGACCAACTGTTTGAACTAACATTAAAAATTTAGGTTGGTATAAAGGATATTTTGGAGGGAGAAGAAACAGTTACAACAAGTGCTTAGTAAGTTTTGTCACAGCCCATACCAGAGTCTGGCTGGACTCCCATAGGGGAGGCAGGCAGGGCCTGAAAGGCCATGTACACAATAGGTATGATACAGATTAGGTAGTTGACTGTAGTAGATAGGGGCGCCAACTCCTAGTATGGGGCACAACCTGGTCAGCCAGCCCCAATACTGTGATATAGACAAACCCCAACTTGCTGAAGTCCTGGGCAGAAGGCGCATTGAGTAGGGGGAGCAGCAGGATTCTCCTTCATAGCAGGTGGGAGATCCAGATGATGGGGGTGGTAATACTCCACGTCAAGAGAACAGGATGGATTGACTGAGATGGCAGGAGTATAGCCAGAAGGATATGGGTAGGCAAGATTGTATTGTGTTGTGGATTCCCAAATAGATGCAAAGAGAATAATTAAATTTGAGCAAAAATAAACAATCCTGCAATATGATAATGGTTTCTTGGCATAAACTTGCTTTATTAAGATGCCAACAGTGAGGAGTGCTTCTCCTCCTCACTACTTATACTTACTGGTAGTTTTGTGGCCTTTTGTGCTACCAGGGAACTAATGTCAGCAAATTCAGTTAAACTTACAATTTTCACTGAAATTTGCGTACTTGTGCCAGGGGAGGGTGCTCATTGGTTGGTATAACATGAACCTTTCTTGAACTACAGCATGCCAATGTACCACAGTTATTTATAGATTTCACAAGCAATCAAGCGCCTGATTTTGCAATCAAACAATTGCGCTCCCAATATATCATTTCCCAATAGTTGAGAGGCCCAAATTTGATAATAGAATTGAAGCCAGGGATTTGAGGCTAATGTGCCTCTCAAATCTCAGGCCATTTGTTAGTTGAAAGGGGGTTTTCTCACTCTGGGAGATACTTGGAAGGTGTTCCCAAGCTGTGAGGGTTTTTGCCTCTAGGAAGGCCAGCTGATTGTCAAGGGCATTCTGGGCCCTGACAGGTTTAAGCAAGCAAAAAAGGAAAAACCAAGTTCAAAGCCTGTGAAATTATGTAATTGGGCGTATAGCTAAAGGTAAAACGTTTTCAAACCAAATTATTAACTTAGTGTATGGATCCTGGGTTTAAATCTGGTAGCAGAAAGGTAAGGAGGTTTGAAAACAACTGTTAATCACTCTTTGATATTATGCTTTTCCAAGCCTTTTATTAATCTAAATCCAAAGGTAATAAAGGTAAGGGAGGGAAAAGAGAAGATAGTTGATGCAAGGTGAAAAAATAAATTGATAGTAGACCTGGGTAGTTTGGAGAGATGTAACCAAATAAGATGTTGTAGGAATAGCAGCTATAAATAAAGGTAAATCCTGACATTTTCATGGGTGACTTCAACACCTGGTTATAAGGGGCTTCATCCCTTTCACAAGCAGTCCATCTAACTCTGGGTCACTTGGTATACAGAAGTATACAAAAGTTGCATTTTTAAATGCTGAAATGGGAATCAATAATAATACAGAATTAATTGAATTAATCAATTTGAATCCACATTCAAAGTTGATTAATAAATGCACTATTAAAAGCAACAGCAAAAACAAAAGAAAAAGATCAGACCAAGTTGATAACATAAATTCTACTTTAAACCCAAAAATTCAAGAACTAGATGATTAATCCAACGGCAATCACTCTATAGCATTTAAAATTAGCTCCAAAACTCCCAAAGCAGCCAATCAGTCCAAAATTAAATGCTTAAAATCAAATTACCAATATTCAGGGGAACCACCTAGCCAATCACTTGATGCAGAGCAACCAAGCTAGAGAAGTAGCACTCATCCAGGCCCAAAGCACTATCTCAACCATAGTACAGTAGAATACTGCAACTCAATAACCTAACTTACCTTTTCTTGCATTGCAGGCTGCAGCCTGCTGCAGACCTGCAAGGCAATACTTTCCAATCTATTATTGCAGGATAACCTGGTCACCACTATGTCCACTTCTCCACTTGACTTCAGTATTTAAGCTGAACAATTCCCCCTTTGTCAATTGCGGCAACAATTTATATTCCTATTCTTATTTCAATAAATCTATATTTTCAAAAAAAAACCTCTCAATTTTGATTAGTAGATATACAGGATTCCCTACCCCCAGATGAAGCTCATATTTATAATTTAGGCCTTGTGTTGGTTAATTTGGCTTGGCCAGGCTAACATGAACTTTTAATCCCCCAAACTCACTCCAACTGATAAATCAGAAGACACCATTTGGTATCATTTTAGACCACGTCACTGTCATGTCCCATACGTTGAAACTGCTTGATTTCCCCTCATTATCCATCACAAGGCTCCCTGGTTGGACTTGGGATATACCAGCGTCTATTACCTGTTAAACTACTTCATTCCTTTCCTGGGGAAATTTTGCCTATTTGGTCACCTTGCACACATGTTAATGATAGGGATCCCAGTAGGGACCACTCTAGTCGAATTCAACTTGGGAGCTCTCCTTCCCTCCATTGGAGAGATACTCCCCAATGAGTGGATCCCTGACACTGATTGAGCCAGTTGTTTGGCATAAATTAAGGAGACTGTTCTATGATATATTTGTGGGATAACTACCTCAGGACAAGTGTAATCTGATGGGTTTGAGTGTTAACTATGAGGTCTCAATGTAGGAGGTCCTCTTGAACTCCTTCAGATTCAGCATCCTCATGTACTGGTTGGGAGTTGAAGTCAATCAGAGAGGGGTTTCCCTTAGGTTTTAATTCAGAGGATGGTAAAGCAGCAGGCCTCTGGCCAGGTATTTTGGGGGCAGCAGTATGAGGGAAGATGAGGGTGTCAAAATTACAAAGGCAGCCAAGAATTTCTCCTTGTCCTGGATGCTTAGTAGTTTTTACTGGTCCTCATTGTCCTCCTAAATATCAGCGTCCTTGGCGTAGTCCTCCTTGGAGTCCTCCATGCCTACATGGTGGACCTTTTGACAGGGGTTCTTACACTCCCAAGAGAAGTGGCCAGCCATGCCGCATTTGAAGCAAGTATGGTGAGCCTTATTGGCTTGAGCAGCCCCAACATTGTCAGAAGTCTTGGGCATCTCCACAGCCACTTGGGGTCTATACTCAGCTTATGGGCGGGGACAGCTTTCAGGGATATGGACTTTAAACTCCTCCTTGTAGGTTTGTAGGAGGCAGATCAGGTCTGGCACTTTGCAAGTGTTGTATATACCCAACTTAAGAGCCAGAGATAGCTCCTGGTTGACATGTACTGCATTGAGGAGTGCTGAATGCACATCAATAAACTGCATGGTGCTTATGGACAACAGGGTTTGAGCCTCAAGGTAGAACCTAGAAGTGAAGTCTTTTAGGGTTCTCCCCACCTTTAACTTGGTGTCAGCAAAGTTCATCTTGCAGCTAAGAAGGGCTTCTTGGCTACCAAACTTTTCTGTCAGAGCTCTGAAAACATTGGTGAAGGTCCAGCTATTCTCAGGAAGACATAGCAAGATGATAGTTTGAGTCTCAGCATCCAGAAAGTTAATATTTATGGAGTCTCTCATGACATTATCAGTGCCATACATGGAGTTCTGATATAGGCATAAGAACATGGCCTCATTACTCTTGCGGTCAAACTTGGGTAGGTTGACAGGCTTGAAGCTGTTTGAGCCTTGTTGTAGGGGGGCAGGCGTGATCCTCACTGGGGAGTGGATGAGACAGGAACTGTTGAGGGTAGAGGAAGCAAACCTATCCTCAGAGGCACGTTGGCAATTTTCCTCTTGTTGTGCTTCACATTCACCCTCTCTTTCCTGGGAAGCCCCAGAAGCTTCAGGAGTGGCCAATACGTCATCCTTGGATTCCAACACTGGCTCTAATACTTGTACAGTGTTGGAAGCTAACCAAGGGTGACCATAATTGCTTTCATAGCTGTGATAGAGCTTGGGACTGGAGGATCTTCTTGGGCTGTTGTGACTCCTGGCGTTGTGGGAAATAGCCTGTAATTTGACGTCCATAATCTTACTGTCCATCCTATCTAATTGGCTCTGGAAGGCGTCCAAGAGAAGTTGTTGCTCATCCAGCTCATCATGGTAAGCTTTTTTTCTCTTGACAGGTGATATCAAAGTTGTCCTTCAGGGAGGTATTGCACTTCTCCTGAGTGGCAAGCTCAGCTTGGAGGAAGGCTATCACCTCTTTGTTCTTCCTGGCTTGGGTCTGACTATCATCTCTATAATGAGATTGCCAAAGTTTGAGGCAATCCTGAAGATCTGACACAGTGTGGTAACAATTGAACAGAAAGGAAAGGTCTGCGCTTTGTTGGACCAGTCCCGCTTGCATCTTCTTGTAGTGATCAAAGAGCTCAAGGACGTCACAACCAGGAAGGTGACTGAAAGGGGAGTTGTCCATAGCAGTAGGCAGGGGTTGAATGAGGAAATGGTGGCAAGGCAACAGCCCATGACTTCCACCTCATGAATCATGCTTTGAACCATGGGGCCAGTCTCAAGCACGTAGTTTGTCACCACAATAATCCAATTGGCATCTACACCCTGATGGGTGAGGGTCTGGACCACATGCACTGGAACCAGCTTGGCTATTCCTCTCTTGCTGGCCTCAACCCAGTGAAGCATGTTATTATGGGCGTTGGTAAATTTGGCAAGGTACTGATTAACAGTGGTGAAGGTATTGCCCAACTCAGAGCAGAAGACCTGGAGAATGTTTTCTGGTTGGACACCAGTATCCCCTGGTTGTGTAACAGGCTTTGGATGTGACCCAAATGAATTTGGTTATGGCATACATCAGGATGGGTAAACTGTTGCAAGTAGTCCTTGATGTGCTCAACAGTGCAGAGATCTTGGCGGAGTTGGTCAGGGTTGGCTTGGGAGAGATTCCGGAAGCAAACCAAGGAGTTTTCAGAAGAAGGTTGCTGAATAGCAAGATGCTCAGAGCAAGCACCATTTCCAGCAGCACCAGAGTCCATGGCGTGGATGTCACTAAAGATGTTTCCTCAAAGGGGGAAGAATTGGCATCCATTTCCAAGGGGCAGGTGCTTGTAAAAGCAGTGGTTGACCAAAAACAATGGCTTTAGGGTGTTGGTGTTCAGGCATAAAGTGGCTGAGAGTGGGCAGGCCATAGGGAGCGCCTTCTCTTTCCCCAGCATGGGCATTGGCAGCAGTGAAGGCCGGTGCCTGGTGGTAGGGTAAATCAGTGGCAGAAGACTAATCCAGGGGCTTTCCTCCCTCCTCATAGACAGAACTGTGGGGGTGGGGGCTGTTGGTGTGGTAATACATGTGCGCCAATGTTGTAAAATATGGCTGTGGGTGCTTAGTTCTATGAATAGTCAGTCATTAATCCTCACTCTTAATACTATACATTTGGCTAGTATAGTGACAGTATTAGTGCAGACAGAAGAATAAAAGATATAAAGACAAAACTGGTATTTATTAAGATAGTGATGTAGTTATATAGCAGAAGGATGGAGAATTGGCACCAGAGGAAAGAAGGCACAGACAAAAGAACTTGCCAAAATGAGGAGAGTAGAAATGCACAGCAGAAAGAGCTGCACAAGAAAACAACTGGTTTCACGCGCCTTGCCCAATGGAGGCAAGTGGCAATTATTTCATTGCCCTATTAATAATTTTGAAAGTGAAGCCCACAATTGATGCTCAATCCAGATATACTTCAAACACCCATTTTTAGGCGTTTTAAATGTATTTAACTCTTTTAAACCCATGTTGCAATAAAGCAATCACACTATTGTTTCATTGCTTAAACCCTAGTGGATGTTTCTTATTCTAATCCATTCAGGATCCTCAACAAATTGCCAATCAAGAAGATTCATCACATTAACATGGAATACACTGGTGGAAATTTTCCTGTAGCCTACACTATACACCAAAGGAAACTGAAGACTCTTCCCTTGGTTACTAAGGAGTACAAAGAGATACCTTTTTATGCAATCAATGACTTTGTGATCCCAAAAGAGTAGCAAGTAATCCACAACACAATCCTCAGTTTAGATTTTCCAAAAGGACTAGTTGTCAAAGTCTATGGTCTCCACAATGGGTCCTGCCTTTAGCCTTGGATATCTCCTGGAATTTTAATGGCTTTGAGTGAAGAAATTTTAGTTCTTCTGGGTAACCTTTTCAATAGTCTCATTAAGGTCAAAACCAACTTTTGGGACATCTTCAACTTGAAGAAAACTCAGCCTTGGGGGATATCATTCCCTTTTTAGAATTCAGCAAATTTGAGCTCTCTGCAAACAGCCCTGCAGTTCTATTGTTAATTTATCAGAAATCTCTTTAAGAATAACTTATTCATAGAAAGATCAGGATTTGCGTCTTTTTGATAAATACAAAGCTGTCTTTGCAGAGCACAACCATGACTTTGGAAAATCCTGGGAGTAAAACATGTGTTGGACACGCAAGGTACAGCTCCCATATGCTCTTGTCTAATTCAGAGAAGCCAGGCTAATCAAGCAATTGTCAATGAGGAACTACAGAAGCTTCTTCCAGCTGGCATTTTGGTTACTAGTAAAAGTCCTTGGTCCTCTCCCCTTCAAATAGTAAGAAATAAAGACAGATCTAATTTGTGATAATGGATTATTGTAAATTGAACTCCATTACCAAAAAGGACTCATACCCACTTTCACGCATTGACAACATGCTAGAAAAGCTAGGTGGTGCCCAATATTTTAACGCTATGGACTTAAGCGGCTACTGGAAAATAGCCCTTCCAAAGGCAGACCGGGAAAAATGTGCAATTATTATTGAGAAGGGCCTCTTCCAGCCTACTTGTATGCTGCAAGGTTTGGCTAATGCTCCAGCCACAATCCAGCGTGCAATAGACTTAGTGATGGGTGATCTGAAGCTTTCTTGTGTCCTGGTTCATTTAGATGACATAAATGTCTTCTCAAGAACCTTTAGTCAACACTTGGAGCACTTGGAGGCTGTGTTCCAAAGGTTGATTGCAGCTAATCTAAAGCTTAAGCCTAGGAAATGCAATTTCTTTAAGGAGAATATGAAATTCTTAGGGTGCATTATAAGTAAGGATGTACTTAGACTGTTTCCTGCTAAAGTGGAGGCAATTAATCATATGCAGCAACCAAGGAGAAAAAGAGACGTTCAAGTATTCTTGGGGACAATAGGATACTATAGACATTTCATTACTAATTTTGCTGGTTTGGGAGGTCCCCTGTTCCATCTCTTGAAGAATGAGGTTGATTTCTCATGAACTCCACGTTGTCAACAAGCTTTTGATGATTTAAAAGCCACTATTATCACTAAGCCTTTCCTTATCTATCCAAATTTCCACTGACCCTTCATTGTCCATACAGATGCTAGTCTCACCACAATTGGTGCAGTGTTGTCCCAACGGGACAATAAAGATCAGGAGCATCCTGTGTACCAGGGAATCAACCCTGATCTGCCAGCTTGCTAGCTTTTGGGAACTAGCGGGTTGCGGACTGGGTGGGCAGGGCCCACCAAAGGATTGGCGCTAACTTAATGAGGCAGGACATTGACTTGCCCACCCATGACCACGGACTGGTGGCAGGGACAATGATATCTATTACTCCCGTGAGATTAATGCATAAAATCCCAAATAGCTTATTGGTATGATCCAGGGAAAGCTCAGCAGCAGAGGTAGGCATTGGTTTGGGGGTGACAGGTGGTTCCATGTCTAATTGGTAGGCAGGAAGGAAGTTGTATTTATCACTGAACAGGCAGGGCTTTGTAACGTGCCAGGGGTCTTTTTAGTTGTATCTGGTTATTTCTGTAGATCTGGCCAGGAGATCCTGGGCTAATATGTTGTTGGCGGTGTAGTCCTTGTACTCAGGCTTCAAGGGGTATTCTGTAAAATAGACAGGACCAAATGGAGCACCTGGCAGACGGTAAGTAGCTGGCAGTTTGGCAGAAGGGTCAGATGATCTTTGAGTTAACTGGCAGATGACAAGAATAAAATACAGCAATAGTTGGGGAAACCAATATCTCATAACCTTTATTTAAAAATGACAATGGGGATTGATCTTGACCTGGTAGGTATTTATACCACGCTGTCAGGCTTCATTTCCTGGTTGGGTTTCCTTAGCTCAGGAAGTTTAGCATTGGGAGTCTTAGATGGCAGTATGGCGCTTGGCACTGGCAGGTTACTACTGGTTGCTTTGGGATGAGAAGACTTTACATCCTTCTGTTTGACAACTTGGGCGTCAGGTGCCTCTTCAGGTTCAGTGCCACTTCCTGGGCTTTAGGGGAGTTCAGAATAACCCTCATTGGGGAACTTGTGCATTTCAACAAGCAAACCGCTGGTGTCAGATATTGACGCCTCAGGGAAATTCTGGGCATCTCACACTGGTGATTTGCTTGCAGAATCCTGTGTGGTGGTTAAAGGGTTGGGTCCTGGTGGGTTGGCAACAACTTTATCAATTGGTAGCAGGCTATTGGGTTCCCAGCCTTTGGGTCTGGTAGTCTGAAAAGGGGTTTTTCCAGGAGTTGACTCTGATTCCATGCTTTGGGATTCAGGAGCATCCAAATTGTCATTCCTGACACCATGTGCTACTGCTCAAGGACTCTGAATTGCCATGAGCGCAACTACACAGTCACTGAACAGAAATGTCTGGCAGTCATATATGCATATCAAAAGTATAGAGTCTATCTGCATGGTGTTTGATTTACAGTGGTTACCAAACACACTTCCCTTAAATGGCTT
This sequence comes from Entomophthora muscae, assembly GCA_014839935.2. Classification (NCBI taxonomy): domain Eukaryota; kingdom Fungi; phylum Entomophthoromycota; class Entomophthoromycetes; order Entomophthorales; family Entomophthoraceae; genus Entomophthora; species Entomophthora muscae. The sequence goes on along the minus strand of QTSX02003780.1, from coordinate 96,271 downwards.
AAGACTCTGAAGGGCCTTGAAGGCCGTTTAGCATGCTGGGCTATCAAACTCTAAGCTTTCAACTACAAGAATGTGTATTGTGCCGGTGCATCCCATCATAATGCAAACTGCTTATCCTGCTTACCAACTATAGCATTGGTCTCACCCGCAGCAGATGAGCTCTACAACAAACTGCTTGTGGATCAGTCTTTGTAGGGGGAGGAGCCACCCAAGATTCTGAAAATTCTGAAAATTCTTGCTGTGGACACTAAGGTTAAGAACAAACAATAAAAATGGGCGCACCCAGATGGATACCCCCCACCCCCAATAAAAAGATTTGGTCTTAAAAGGTTAATAACAAACAGCTGCTCAAACTTCACAAGGACAAATGTTACTATATATCAGAACCTTATTACACACAGATACAATTGTATCAGCCCACAAAACTGTAGGTCATGAAGGCATTTAGAAGACACTGAATTTTCTTTAACAGCACTGCTACTGGGAAGGGATGCACTCTGACGTAGAAGAAACACTGGCCGCTTGTCACAATTGCAATATAGAGTGACCAAAAGTCTTGCGCTATCAGCATTGGCTAATCTGACCTAATTTTGCCTTCCATACTGTTACAATAGACGTAGTGGGGCCTCTTCCACTGTCCACTGGCAAAAACAAGTTTATGATTGTAGCAGTGGATCAACTTACCAAATAAGTGGAATCAAAGGCAATCCCAAATCAGTTGGCACTGGCCAAAGCCAAGTTTATTTTAGAGAATATCCTCTATAAGCATGGCTGTCTGCAAACACTTATGACAGATAAAGGACAAACTTTACAAGCTATATGATACCTAGTTTAAAAAACTTATGGGTATCTATGGTACCTTTTCAACACTCTAACATCCTCAAACTAATGGTATGATGAAACAAACAAGTGGAAGCCTGGTCCAAATCCTGCAAAAGCTAAGCCACCAGCATGAATTGAAATGTGATACCTATCTTCCATCTGCAGTCTTTGCTTATAACATTGGCTTCCATAGAGCAACTTGGAAAAACCCTTTCCAGTTGCTATACAGCAGTCAACCTAGTCTGCCACCTCATTCATATAGCTTAGTGAATACCAGTGAAGCTATATCTCCAGACACATACCTCTGAAAGTTATCCTAGACACTTATTAAGCTACAATAAGAATCATATTGACCAACCTGGCCTCTAAAATCAAGGACATTGATTGAGCAGAATAACATTTTCCAGCTCTTCTAGTATATGAGATAGGCAGAAAGGTGTATTTCTACAGCAACCAAGGATATGGCTGTGAAAGTAAGCTTGTGTTGTTATGGCAAGAACCAGTGAAAGTAGTCCAGAAGGTAGGCGTAGACAGTTATACCTTGAAGGACCTGGAGACTAGACAATTGATTACACAAGTACATGTGCAGTACATGCGCAAGGCTCCTTGTGATCCAGACTAAACCCCATCAAGGGTAGCAACTAGGAAAAAGAAAATACTAATATAAAGGATCCATGAGTTGTTAAACTATTTGCAACAAGAAGTAAGATACCAAATCAAGGGAAAAGAAAAAAATTAATTATGTTGCAACACTTTATTAAGGTACAAGCTCTTCTAATGCTAGACGTAATTAAAGGATAATTTGTGCAGATACAGCATATATAAGCCACACAGAAGGCAACCAGCAGAAGCCATACGGAAGGAATGGGGATAAATCAACTGGTAGGAACATTATACAATTTATTCCTACAGAATATGGGAATGCCATTCCTAGGAGGATGCACTCCCATAGCAGGCTTTCTTGCTGAGCATACTCTTCTGGTGGTTTACTGCCTACAGAGTACATCATATTGAGCAGCCATTTGAGTTACTAAGGCATATGGTAAAGACGTTGGTGGTAGACAGACTTTGATCCACACAGAACAAGGTTTCTGACTAGCTTCATAGATTGTTGGCTTCCAGCATCTTTATAGCTTAGTAGGTCCAGAGTAGCACTCATGGCTCTGCAAAGTCAGTACTTGTGACTGTCAGAACCATGTCATAATAGTACTGGTCCTGCGGCTGACTTAGGATTCATCCAGGCAACAAAGATGACATTCAACAGCTCTAGTGCACAAGACTTCTGATTGGATGATAGAGACATAACATCCAAACTGAAGTGGTCAAGTTGGATCTTCAAGTAGTCTATCAGTTTAGGAATCGGTACCCGCCAGTGAACTGTGTTCCTGGCTTCAAGCTTCTGTGTAGAGATCATGTATGGATGCTCCAGGGAAAGCATTAATACTGACCACATGGCAAAGGAATCACACAATTACAACCTTGGGATTGAATCCCAACAAACATACAGTTCCATATCTATGTACTGTCCTGTTGGTCTTCTTGGATTACAGCAGCAGTATTTAGAATGTCCTTTACATTTAGGTCTTGGAGCTTTGCAGATGGAGAATTGAGAATAGAGTGCATTGTCTGACTAGGTTGTGTAGACAGCTTTGGTGTCTTCTTGGGAGTTGTGGAGGACAATTGCATTATAGTATTTTTAGGTGTACTTAGTTGGTATTTACTACCACTAGTTGAACTTTGTAAGGCAGCATCATCTTTGTTGCCTAGTAATTTGTCAAAGTCCTCTTGTTCTTCTGGTTCTAAGATGGGCAATGGGCATGGTTTTTACCTGGGGCTCTTCTTTTTAGAGCTAACACAATTGACCGTTACTCTTTGTTGTGGCCGGTCTGTGTATTGTACTACTGGCTTTCTTACTCTTTTGGGATGATTAACCATAATAATAAGAGAGAAAGCTATGCTGATTTAATGTCTAGTTTAGTGGGAGGAAATGCCATAAGGTGGTTAGTGCAAACTAGCCATTACTGACGTCAGTATACCTGTCATTAATTAGGCTTCAGTTCAAGGCTCCAAATAGATCTATAGCATGGATGGATAACCAGTCCAGTGGATTGACAGGTCATAACCACAGAGGGTTATTTAGCCCATCAAACAATCATAGTGATTGATGGGCTGAATGCTAATATGATCTGACATTGAACCATGATCAGAGCATCAGAGGCAAAACATTATTTCTAATCCCCTATAAAACTCTTCCCTTGTTATCGTAAATAAAGGATCAATATTTACATTTATTATACTTTATTATATGTACTAAGTTTAAGAAGCATCTTAACTTAGTCTTTGATAAATCAATAAGTTGTAACTTGAGTTAAGTGAACTAGCAACAACATAGCCCATACTGTAAATATGACAAGCATGAAAGCTTGTAATCACTACCAATTATTTTTATTTAGATTTTTAGATTTCTATATTAATTATTTTTGGTCATAAATGTGCACTGTTAGTCATGAGTTTGGATAAATTTGATGTTTTTATTGATTCTAATCCCAAAACAGTCACCCATAATATTTATATCCTTTTTGTATCCTAGATTGTATTCTTAATTAGGATGATATGGTAACACTATTATAGATTCATTCATGCATTTTGATATTTGATATTTACGTTGTCAGTTCAGTTGGTACTGAGGCTTGTTGTTGGATCAAGTTTATAAATTTTGTGACTGAGTTTCATGCATTCACAAAAACATATTAAACATATTGGGTGCGTTCTGTGACTGAAACTCATGATTTCTATTGTTTGATATACTTTTTGTTGAATCATTATACACTTCCCCCCAGTTTGAGTAGGTTGTTGTATGACTGGATATTTTTAATAAATAGCACTCATTTTCAGTGAAATTATCTTCTATTTAGATCTACAAAAGTTGATATTTGTTTTGTGACTGAACCTATACATTCTAAACTGACTAATATATGTTTATCTCAACAGGTTTGAAAACTACTGTATTTCAGTGGTATCAAACTGGTGATAATATGGTGTTTAATAATCAAGAGCTTAAGGAAATGATTAGCCTGATTATTTATGGTCAATCAGCCTAAACTCACACACTTAAAGTAAAAATACAGGTTGAGGGAATTAAATGACAAGGTAGTTTATTTAAAAGTAACTACCTCATTCTTTTTTACAAAAATATTACTGTAAATTCAGAACCTGAACGTAAAAATGCGGGATTGTCAAATCCTTGGTCCAAATTTTGAATCACTTTTGCAGGCAACTCAGCTGAGTGAAAATTAAAATATTTAATAAAATCAACCATTTAATTTGACGTTTTTAATTTATTTAAATTGGCAAATTTTGAATCCCTTGAGCAGATAACTCAACCAACAAAAGACAAAACTCAGCAAAAAAATGTGGGATACATGAATCAGAAATGCAGGATTCTTATGTACAATTTAATATTTCCTGTATATCAAATGAATCATAGACATCATGTAAAAATTAAAAAATCTGAAATTGCGGGATTGTCAAATCCAAGAACCAAATTTCAAATCATAATTGTGAGGAATTTGAAATAAATGTAATTTTGGGTGTCTCAAAAAGGATGTTAAAGGATCTATAGTGGATTTGTGCTGATTCTTTTAGGAAGCACAAGCATTCTCAAAAATCACCCTATTCCATTTTAGTGCAGCTAAAATTTAGATCCTACTATTTACAAAATTAACATATTTAACAATAAAATTGACTTAAATATACACTCCTCTTTTTGAGTTTAAGTATTTTAATAAAATTTTATTATGTCTTATTCCAATAACAACCAAATAAACCAGCTGTTTCCTGGGCTTGACAAAATTATGCAGGGATACACTGGGTCTTCTAATAGTGAAGCCTCCCTCTATGGCCACTCCCAACCTGCAGGCCCCTCCGCAAGCACCACCCAGGAGTGTGTTCTTTCTCCCGCGTCCTCAAGCATGGCCCTGTTTGCCAATACACACAGGCAGCTGCTAACCCAAATCATACAGCAACACTAGCATCTGTAATTGACCAAGTGAGCCATGGGGCCACCAATGGAAGCCTGAATCCAGAAACAGCCAATCAGATGGCACTGTCTGGTTCTCAAGGCAGACACACCCTGCCTCCAGCCAATTAGCCTGCAAGGCGCAGAAGAAAATTAATCACTCAGGAGATTGTTCTTGAAATGGTCAAAAAGCAAGGGATGCTTATGTTCCTTGGGGAAATTGCAGCTGCAATGGGTTTTGCAAAGTCCACTGTGGCTGCAACCCTGCAAGCCCACGCCAACTGATGCCTGTACTTCAACTGATGGTGAAAAAACCCACTTTCTCATGATGGCTATCATGGAGCGTGACCTGTGGTTGCCCCTGTTCCAGGTCAGTCTTCAACTGGGACTCCACAGCATTTTCACTAATAAGAGAACAGTGAATTCATGGATGCACAGAGTTGTGGTTGCCACCAGGATCTTGTTCAATCAGGTTCTCATTGGCCCCAGTTTGGTGGATACCAAACTGTACAATGTAACTGTCATTAATTTTATCAAAGGAAGGCAATTAGGGTCCTTAATGACATCATCTTCTTTATATGCCAAGATTTTGGCAAGTATAAAAGACTTTGGGGGAAAGCACATCCAATCTGACGTCTACAAGTGTGGTCCAATTCTGTATTGATTTTTTGGGTTTTGTTGGCAGTTTCCCCATTGAGTGTCAATCATTACTCAGCAATATAAAACACTGCAGATGGGTATGCCTACCAGACAGAGCTCAAGGCCATGCTGGAGGAGTGGGCCACTCAGCAAAAAGTGTACACCGTTTTAATGAGTACTTAGATGGAACAGCGTGAGTGAGCAACCCAAGAAATCAGGGCTGCAGGTATACCTGTTGGTATTACCCCACCAACCACGCTGACATGCATCTTGTAGATATATGTCTCTATAATTTTGGTTCTGCTCTCAGGCGCTCAAAGCCTACCACCTACAATGAACTGTGCTCTCAAATTGAGAAGGGGTATGAGCTTTTTCCTTCTGTATTTGTCCAGGACTTATCAGATCTCATCATATTCTATACAAGTGATAGTGATAAGTCCAGAAAGTACTCCTGCCTTCCCCCACGCTCATTCATTTTTTTTTCAACCCCACATATGTGATGGAAGAAGAATTTGAACACTTGAAGCAATCAGCTTTTGGCGCCCTGTCCCAGTCAACCAACCCTGCCTCTCCAACCCCCCATCAAGCCACCCGCCTTCCAACCCTGACTCCCAAACCACTACCCATTCCCTCCCCACTATCTCTGATGCCATCCCTTTTACAGGCGCAGATGAAGGTGACGTTCATTCCACCCATTCCCTCCCCTTCTTGTCCTTTGATCACTAAAATAAATATTTTCTTTGTGAAAACTTGTTAAAATTAATATTTCTCTTTCAATTCACAATTAACAACATTTATTTTACATTGTTAACATATGTCATATTTAAAAAATGTGTTGTACATTTGATGTGATAACATATAATTATTTGCATTAATATTTTTTATTATCAATAATAAATTAAGAACTACAGATATATATTGCATTAATATATTGCAATTAGATGTCAACTCTTGATATTTTGATATTATGTGCATAACTCAATGTATTTTGTTTAATAAAATTCATTGTAAACTTGGCCTTTTTTCATTGTAATTTATTGAAATGGATTGTGTTTATATTAGAGAGCCATTAATGCTTAAAAAAATATTGATACATAGTGCATTTTACAGCCTGTATATTTACCTATTGGTAATAATTATGTAAACTTTTAGTCAGATTTTGCAAGGTAATAATAATGTAATGGGTTAATAAATTAATTTTTATTACCATTAATTGGCTGATTTTCTTTGTTGTGGCAATAGTGCATTTTCTGATATTTACACACTAGTATCCAATTGGTTGGCTTCACATCTAATCACACAGGCAATAGGAAATCAAGTTGCCATCCCAACCACATCCAGTCTCAGGTTTCAACTTGATTCCCTATTGCCTGTGCAATTGGATGTGAAACCAACCAATTGGATACTAGTGAGTAAATATCAGAAAATGCACAATTGCCACAGCAAAGAAAATCAGTCAATTAATGATAATAAACATTAATTTATTAACACATTACATTATTATTACCTTGTTAAATCTGACTAAAAAGTTTACATAATTATTACCAATAGGTAAATATACAGTCTGAAAATGCATTATGTATTAATATTTGTACTAAGCGTTAATAGCTCTCTTATATAAACACAGTCCATTTATATAAATTTAAATTAAAAAGACCTTGTTTACAATTAATTTTATTAAACAATATGCATTGAGTTATGCACATAATATCAAGAGTTGATGTCTAATTGCAATATTCTAATGCAATATTTATATTTGTGGTTCTTAATTTATTATTGATGATGAAAATATTTATGTGTTGAAGGTAGTACTATAAAAACCAGTTTTTTGATGTAATTCAAAAAAATTTCAAATATCTACAGCCTTATCAATGAATTAGAGCCATCCCTCCAAAAGATTGTTGAGCCTGAACATATCATAAGGTAAATTGTATCAAATCAGCTGATAAACAAGGGAAGGGCTTTGGTCCAGCAAAACAAAACCACAAAAAATAGACTGGGAGCAATAGTCACAAATAACACAAGGAAATAGTTTAAATCTACAAAAAATACTCAAGTGTTTAGATTTCAAAAATGAAAGTTACAACTTGTGGGAATTTGCAGAAAACAACAGAAGGAATACTCAAAAAGTCAAATTGATTGAAGGAAATGAAATCTCAAAGGAAATTAACACTAATGAAGAGGAAACTAATCAAATGCAAACAGACAAAAACAAAGCACATTCAAGAAGCAGAAGCGCCTCAAGAAACAATGAAAATTCAACAAGCAAAAATCAAGAGAAAACAAAAGTAGCATAGAAAATAAAGGAAGATTAAGCCCAGAAAAAAAATGAAGAGCAGCCAACGCTCATGGAGTTTGCTGAAGGGGCGCCTGTGGCTGAGGGGGCCACAGGGGAAACAATCAGTAAGTTTTTTTTGTGTTTTACTTATATTTACTTTAGTTATAACTAGGAATGGGGACAAGGTCGCTGAAGTGGCAGTGTTCACGCCGAGTTGGTTTTACAGGGGTTATCAATCACTGGTAGCCCCTGTAAAGCAAATAAATAAAATTGAAATAAATAAAATAATTCAAATTAATATGAATAATTTTGCAAATATTGAAGCAAAAGCTAAGGAAAATTTACCACCCGTGGGGTGCTTGCTGTGGATTAGGGAAGCATATAAAATAGGAGCAAATATCAATTTCAAAGAGATGACTGAAATTTGCAGGGATATCAAAATAAAATTTGATGAATATATTTATGAAAATATTCAACAATTTTCATTATCAAACATAAATGAATATGAAAAATATCTAATAAAAACTGACTTTCAAATAGGAACTAAATATCTTAAAACCAAAATTTTCAATGAAGTATTCAAAGCATTATCAAATAAAGTTGGGGATGAAGTCCTCGTGAATACATTTAACCCTTTATTTATTTTGTTTGCAGAGGCATGAGGGGCAGATACAAGTCAGGCGCCCTCTGAAACAATATTTAAATTCAGCCAAACATCCTACATCAGCAGATTAGGTCAAATATAGAAGAAATTATGCATGTTATCTGAAAAATATACCTTGCAAAGGATTTACGTCACAGTATACCTAGGAGTCCTACTACATTGAATATTAAAAACTAACATCAAAAAGTTGGAGGATGTACCTATACAACTCAATATATGCTAATTAGCACTAGAACGCCAGAAGACACCACGGGGTATAGGACAGTTAAGCACGTCCTGTACAACTCCTTTGCACTGGCATTTCTGTATGGGTTCTATGTGCCTTCCAAAAAGAACCTGTTAATTGATTTGCTTACCTGACTCCCTTTTATAAAGTTGTTGTGAATGCTGCAATTCACCATGTTTTAATTTTGCCTTTGATGGGTTATTTCAAGGACAATTCTCTCTCTTTTGCTTTTGCCCTTCAAAATGAGTCTGGCTCTGAATTGGGAAACTAAATTGTTCAGTTTTCTGATTCTGCGCAACTCACTTGCCCCACTCATGCTTGTGGCAAGTGATCCTACCATCCATGTACTGTTTTATGGTAAAGCTACACAGTATATATTCCCAATTTCTATACCCAATAAGATAAAAGTTCTATTCACATTTTTGTCTTTGTGTCTCCACATACTTTGGCACCTCTCTAGCCACGTCTAGCAGATATTATTCATTCAGGGCCACAAGGTAATTGCATAGCCTTCCCTGATATTCTAACCAAGACTTGGTATGAATCCAATCCTAAGGTTAGGATTTCCTGTTGTGACTCTGTGCCGCGCCTCAGATCATAACAAAAAATGGTGCTCACTACAGGGGCTTTAAGCCCCTTGGTTATCCGTTTGCAACCACATTTTCAGGACCTTTGCCTCCTCCCATACAAGAGCCAACTTCACCTGAAATTACCGGTTCTCCTATTAAAGAAGACATTGTCAACCTGCCTAGTGGCCTACCCTCTGGGTACCCCTGACTTGGAACAAGTCATGGCAGTAGCCCTTAGGTTAGCTTGTGATGGAGCCATCCCTTGCCTTCAGCTTCAGTTCAGCCAAGCAGAATACTACAAATTGATTGTAGCTCCACAAATTCCACAGCATCTCTTCTCAGCAGCTGGCTCTACTGAGCACCTATTGTCATCCTTTGTACAACCCGCCTTAGCCCACCATCAAATGGTGTTAGGGCTCCACGTTCAGGAGATTTCATCTCTACAAGCCGCTGTCACTCATCACTGGGATCAGTTTGCGGCCTACCAGCAGTGGATTCATTGCCTGTTTTCCTTGGTATCAGATAATCAGCGCAACTCTGTCACCTCCCAAACCTGCTTGGTCAATTCCATTGAACAAATGTGCTAGTCCATCCCTGAGTACGTCAGAGAGTGCCTACATGAGTTTCACCAGTTGGAACAGCCCTGGCGCACCCAAGTAGATTCCACTCTGAACGCCTTTCTCACCTATTTTGAACAACTTGTACAGCAGTTCAACAAGTTCAGTGCTTACTCCTTCAACCAGTTACAGCAAGTAGCAGCCCTTGCTGCACAAGATCTCTGCAATCTTGGCAAAGAATTTGATCAAGAAAGTGTTACTACTGCCGCTACCATTGCCAAACTCCAGACTCAAGTAAATGGATTGTCTATACCCAAACTAGATGCCCTGCCTTCTCCTCCATCTGATGATTTAGCAGATAGAGAGAAGAGACTATGAAATGTCATTTGAGAGTTAAGAGCATCCACCTGTAGTCAGAATTACCCTACCAAAGCCCCTCAGCCAGATCCTCAAGTGCTTGCTCTGAAAACTCAAGTTGCTGACTTGCAACAAGAGGTTGCTACCTTGCGTGTAATGATGGTGTCTGCTGTTAGTCAAACTGGGGTTACTGGCAAAGATAGTTGTTGCCCTGGCTTGTCAGGAGCTCCCTGCATTCACTGTGCTAGAGAATTGATAGCTCTAACTAATGAGGTGGACCATTTGAAACAATACCAATCTGAGCTTGATAAAGACATACAAGAAATGAGTGAGTTAATTGATTCAGTGAATAACAGGTTAGCTCCTTGCCTTTTGGTGGGTCTGTCTCTTACCTCCTGACTGGCTGAACTGTCCTTGGTAGTAACTGCACAGGACCAACACCTAGATGTTACTGAGCGGCAGACCACCCTAGCTAATAATACAGGTACCTGTACTGCTGAAACCTCAACTACCCTTGAGGAAAGTGTTTGTCAGCTGTGGGCCAGACAGCCCCCACCAAGTCCAAAGCAGAATTATCCCTGATCATAAATGTACTTGATAGCAACAATGGTGGTCCAACTCCAGAAGCACATTTCAAGCCTACCTTTAAACAAGTCTTTGACCCCAAAACCTCAACCATTGTAGCTTTCCTAACTATCTATGAAACTGTTATGAGAAGAGCCTTGGATGAGGTTAAGAAGGAAAACATTCTAACCTGTCTGCACCTGACCTGTCAAGAGGTATTAGTGCCAGAGCTGCCCACCATTAATACCTGGGAAGATATGAAACAGCTTCTGATTGACAAATTTGGTGGTGACCTTAGTTTGGAAGTGAAGAAGGACGCCTTCATGCACATTGCTTTCAAACCAAAAGAGACCCTAGCTGAATTTGCAGATAGATTTTCTCTATGAAGAGCATAAAGACACTGTTTCAGGATATGTACCTTACCCGTTCTGGGGCAGTTGTGCGGGAGAATTGTGCCGCCTCTACCTCTGGTTCATCTTCATGTGGCCCGCATATCCTCACCATAAACTTGCAGAATCCTCCTCAACGCCAGGGTTGCCATAATTGTGGGCAGATAGGTCACCATTCCCAAGTCTGCACCAATCCTTGGGTTGAAGGAGCTGATCCCAAAGAACAGACGGGAAAAGAACAGTCAACCTAGAGGTGAAGACACTCTTGGTTGACAATCACTTCCCAGTCTTCTCGTGTTCCCCCTCTATTGCTGACTCTGATCCTGCTGACAATGAGGCTCCTCCAATTCTGCTGCTATTCCACAACATCTCAGATGACTCTGACATGGACAATTCTGATATGGAAGATCCCAATGCCTATGGGCATTCAGTTCTTGCCATCCCCAAAAACATTGTGGTCCCCTATAAGTTTTGCTCTAGGAAAACTATGACAACTGTCAAGCCTTTGTCTGAGGCCAAGGAGGTTGTCTCTTGTCTATACCTCACTCAAGCTAAGAGGTCTCCTGTGCTAGTAGAGTCATCCAAAAAAGCTGCTGAAATTGCCAATGCTGTATTCAAGAATGTTTCAGTTTATCTCCCTCTCCAGACTGTCTACAAGGAGTTTCCAGGCTTGGGATACATGATCAAAAAGTGGGACAAAGAGCTAGCAGAAGCACAGGACATCCTGGCTGTCCTTCCACCCTTTGTTTGTACTACT